>CABHPH010151753.1:0-46957 GCA_902168325.1 Peromyscus nudipes
CCACCTAGTTCCAGGGTTGGCTAGAAAACCTGACTTAAAACAATAAGAAGGAGAATGATGGGGCAGAAAGCTCATCATCCTATATGGGCCTCCATGTGCATGCACAGGTGTATAAATCCACATATAACAAATCACACACACACACACACACACCATGCACACAATTTAACAAATGAAAAATATGTTCTTTCAAGGCACTGAGGAGGATTTTCCAAATCAATATCTTTGTCAAAACTCTTGGACTTAGGACAGGCCCCTGTCTTCCACCCTTCTGGTTCTCTCGTGACTTGTAGCTAAGTATCTCATTGAATTCAGCCACATCCCTTCTCACTCCCAGATGTGCTTTATCTCTGAGAGGCAGAGAAAGAAACAGTTGACTAGGCTGTCAAAGACAATCTG
This sequence comes from Peromyscus nudipes, assembly GCA_902168325.1. Lineage (NCBI taxonomy): Eukaryota > Metazoa > Chordata > Mammalia > Rodentia > Cricetidae > Peromyscus > Peromyscus nudipes. The sequence continues at coordinate 400 of CABHPH010151753.1, forward strand.
CAGTCAGTAGCTTTGAGAAAGACTCAATAAACATGATTTTATGGCATGCTTTGACCTTCAGATATGTTTTAAACCCAAGATTAATATTTTATTATAGTAGATACAGCTGGTAATTTTGACCTTTCAAAGCCTCCCCATTTTTGACAAATTAATGAACCATTTATTTCCTATTGCTCTTTTTCCTGCAGGGGCAGAACATGAGACCCAGGCCTCAACTTGCACAAGGATGAATGTGTTTTCTCTCAGAGAACGATGTTCCAGAAGCATTGCTTGGATGAACGTCTCCCTGGAACACAGGGCTCATCTTTGACACACTACTTCCTAATTGTACCTCTGTAGAATCTTTGCAATTCTGTCTGTTCTGTATTTCTGATTATGGCTTGGGAATACAGAGACAGCAGGGGGATACTAACATTGTCTAAGTATCCAAACACTTGTGTTTGATAAACACCATCAGTAAAACAGTGGTAAAATTCGGAGGACAGATAATTGATAGAAAACAGTTCTGATATCACTGGATAGTATTGGGAACGGATAAACTGAAGAAGAAATCTAAACTGACAAATGGCACCAGTAGGGTGCTTCAGTGACAACCAGTGGTTGAACACTGGTCCCATTGTCTACCATAGTTCATTGTGCCCATGCATTCTAAGGCTGTCTGGAGGCAGAGGGCTCTGGCAGCTCACAAAGCCCCCCGGAGGTCAATGCCAAATGCAAAGACACAGCATCCTCTATTGAGGAAATAGTACCTTCATGGCTAACTAAAACCTTGAACTCCTAACTGGGACAACAGAAGATACTTAATAACGCACAAGTGTCTGTCTCTAGGATCCCATTTCGTCAAATCTAAGAAATCACTAAGCATAAAAAATGGTAAATTGTGAAGAAAAGGGAACTGTTCTCACCTTGACAAAATACCATATTTGTAAACATCTCTGATAAAAACACATCCCTCGGTCATCAGTTGTCTTTTTCAAAAGCGAAAACTAACACAAATGTATGGTATTGAGTGGCAAGTTCCTTGGGATTAAGGACTCCCAATGAAATGTTTTAGTGATAGCTCAAGCAGATCACATTAGATTTCTCTGCTGTGACAAACCCCATTTCAGATTCAAAATGCCTAGTGATTACACGCTACTATTTGCATGGTGCCCCTTTTAGCTTTTAGGTCACTCCTATTTTGTCAATCAGTCCTAGAGTGTTATTTATTTATCTATCAGTTAATAACCGTGCAGCAGAGAATAATTTCCTGGGCCTAGCATGGTAATTTGTACCATAATTTCACCCCTGCTGCTGTAAACTTGAATTCAGCCACAGCTATGATTGCTAATATTAAGATTTCTAGGTCACTCTCCAGCCTTTATGGTTCCTGTCTCTCTCATTTCATAGCATTCTATCTTCTACCGTGGAAGCATGGCTCATCACACACATAGGCAAAGTGGCATACCAACGGTTACTTTCAAGATGCCATACATACCTGGCAAAGCAGGTAACCTTCAGGTACTCATGGGAATTTGAATTTTGCACATCAGTCCTGTATGTCCTAGGGTTAAATTCGAGCAAATATTGAAGAGAATGATTTAGAATCAGAGCCAGGAGACTTTCTAGAAAATTCCTTGCTAAGTAAATCCACATGGTAAAAGAAAAGGGATGCTAGTTGGGAAGACCAAATACATCACCAAATACATAGACATTGTGGCAGGCTTTTTCCACTATATCTTATTTTCCTGGAAAAGTCTTTTGAAAAGAGATACTTCTCCCCTCATGTTTTAGTTACTTTATTTATGGCTGGAACCAAGTGCCCTCCAGAAGCAATTTAAGGGACTCCAAATTTATTCTGGCTTTTAGTTTCAGAGCAACCTTCCACCAAGGCCAGAAAGACATGGCAGCAGGAAGCTGGCTGACCACAGTACATCCACACACAGGAAGTAACCAGAGAATAGAAGGAGAGCATGACTAAAAAGTATCAAGGCTTGCCATCTGTGACCCATGTCCTTCATTGAGGCTCCTCTTAAAGATTCCTGAATCTTCTTCAGCACAGCCACCAGCTAGGGAGCAAGGACTTAAACACGGGAGCCTATGAGGGGCATTACACATTCAAACCACACCTTCTCCCCATTCTTGTATATTGGCTTTGAATTGTATTCATTTACAAAGGGCATGGATAGATAGTGGTTGGGCAATTAGCTGAGGCCTTCTTAAGTTCAAAGTAATTAATACTTAGAGCTAAGAACTGTGGCCTATATTAGTAAATTCATTACTGTCAAGATTAGAGGCACAACTGCTGAAATACCCACGCTTAATGCTTAATTTTTATTAATCGATTTCCAACTATTATTTACATTGGAACGCTGCATCCCGTTCCAATGCTCTCAGAGTCTTCCAGTGTTCTCAGTGACAGGTTTTGGCCATTTGTTTTTGTACTATGGGCTTTTTCCTCCCTTGGGACAGATCTGTGAGGGCTCTGTTTGTACTATTGTGTGTTCTTAACTGGTTAGAATAAGTTTATTATGAGCCATTGATCTTGCCCCAAGAGACTGGAGTCTCATCTGCAAAATTGAAAATCAGGGATATTTCCTTCTCAGGACTCATAATTGTGGCTTTTATTCATGCATTTACTTTAGGCATTCACAGAATAGAGTGAATCAATTTTCTTGGATCTTTGGGAAGCCAAGCACAGAGACCCAGACAACAAACCCCTGTAGTGTAGCTTCTTTGTAAGGTGCGGATATTAAGTGGCTTAACAGCAACCTTGTAGCTTTAGTGGCAGTCTACATGAATTTGAATTTGAAAACCATGTTCCACACTTCCCAGGTGGGACTTCCAATGGACCACTCACACTCCCTGGTATCTCTTTTTCTCCATCTGAAATATGGAAGAAGTAGCACTGATCTCTTAAATATATCGTGAATACATTGTTAATGCTAAGAAAGTTCATGATCCTCAGTCTCACGTATAGTCAGCTCACAACCAATAAATGGTAGTGTTCTTCCCCATAGATAAGGGTTTTCTCATAAATTACAAAGCTTTATATGAATGCAAGACATCCTGATTAATAGTATGCCACTTCAAGATTCATATTTTTACAAAGCTGTATTAGAAATGGGAAAGAAATTTAGGCATTGTCTTATAGCAGCTGCCATGATATAAGCACACAGTTGGAGTCATTTCTCTCCCCATGTTTCAAACTTATTGTCACAGCACAGCTACAACATGTCAAACAAAGGGTACTCCAACCTCAAAGCAATCCTTCTGTTTTGTCTGTCTTTTCTAACATGAAAAATAATCATTTTGAAAGCTCATAAACATAGTAGTAATCAGTAGATCTCAGCTCCCCCTTGCTTGGACAGAAATAAGGAATATCTGTACACATCTGGAATCCAAAGGAAGAAATTGTAAAGTTATTCTCATCCACCTCATTAAGGGTTCAGCCCTGGGCATGCATTAGCAAAGTGGATGTGCATCTTTCTCCTTGGAGGTACTGGCCATACTTCTGTCTTCTCATCCCTACAGAAATTAGAGGAAGATCTGCATTTTCAAGGTCAAGGTAGGGTGCCTGTTCTTCTTGGCCACTCTTGGTTCCACCAACACTCTTAAAGTCACAAACACAAAATTTCTTCCATCTTAACTCTTTGCTGATTCACTCTGAATTAATTATGTGTCCATAAACAGAGCTATCTATCTAAGTAGATGTTCAGACTTCATTACTTTGTGTACTTTTTATCTCATCATTGTAAGGTGCATGCTTCCGGTTAGGTATTTCTTATTTCTCTTACAGATTTGGTCAATGGCATTTTGTCATTGGCAATAGTATTTAGGCAGCGGATAACAAATGAAGCCCAGTCTACCCTTTCCACACAGCTCCCTTGTAACTTCAGCCACATGGTGTGTGTGTGTGTGTGTGTGTGTGTGTGTGTGTGTGTGTGTGTAAGATAGGTCTCATTACATACCCCAGGCTGATCTTGAACTTAGTTTTCCTACTCCAACCTTGTGATTACTGTGACAGGTGTTGTTACACCTGGCTAGTTCTCGTGTGTGTGTGTGTGTGTGTGTGTGTGTGTGTGTGTGTGTGTAGAGAAAGAGAGCGAGCGAGAGAGAGCGAGAGCGCGAGAGAGCGAGAGCGCGAGAGAGCGAGAGAGCGAGAGCGAGAGAGAGCGCGAGAGAGCGCGAGAGCACGAGAGAGCGCGAGAGCGCGCGAGAGCGCGCGAGCGCGAGAGCGCGCGAGAGCGCGCGAGAGCGCGAGAGAGCGCGAGAGAGCGCGAGAGAGCGCGAGAGAGAGCGCGAGAGAGCGCGAGAGAGAGCGAGAGAGAGCGAGAGAGAGCGAGAGCGAGAGTGCTGCAGGTTAAACATAGATTTATACTTACAAATTTAGACCCATCTTTTCATGAAATATGACTTAGTAATTTATAACCATTGTAAAAGAATATATATGCACATAAGGACTTATTCTAACATCATGTATTTTCAAGTAGAACAAAACGAAAAACAATGTCAAGGTGTACCTTTCACAAAAGTTGTTGTGCTCTGCAAGGTTTACCTGCACTCCTAATGTATATGTCTTATTGCTTACCACTGTGAAACTGAGGCTTACTTCCAAAGGTAAGACAGGAGTGCATTAACGGAAATAATTCTAAAAGTCACTTATTTAGACATATTGGACATATGATCACTTACAGAATATTTATTAAGCGTCTCTCTTGATCTGGAAAGTCTATGGCATTGTGTTGAATGCTATTCAAAGAGACTTAGGAAATCAGTGGAAATGTTTACTGCAGAGTTTCCCATGGAGGGCATCTTCATAAATGTTGCATATTTTTCAATATGAAAACATGAACCAAAAAAATCTTCTGAAAATATGTAAAGCTTTTGGGTATGATAATCAACTGATTAATGCACTGTGGCATATGATACCATCACATTTCACAGCATAAAACATGATTTAATAAGTATTTGTATTGTCTTTGACAACTCAGTTATTTTTCTCAGTTTCCATTAATAAGCATATTAGCCATGAAATATGATGTTACCCCAAGTGTTCATGGACCTACCACTTCACCAAGGAATATAACACAACCAAACCCTCCTCTGTTTCCATCTCAGAAGTAACTACTAACATAGATATTGGTGTGTTGTCATCCCCTTGATTTAAAGATTTTTTATATATATAATAAATATATATAATAAATATTTTACATGTTTTAAATTTAATAAAACTACTGTATAGATTCTCAGATTCTTTCTGTGGTAAACTTTATGTTTCCAAAACTTGAGGGCAATGTCTGTAGATCACTTGTTTTCTGCTCATGCACAGTACATAACTAAAACCATTGTTACCACAACCACTGTCTTAGTTACTTTTCTATTGCCATGATAAAATACCACAACCAAGACAATTTATAAAAACAAGCATTGGATTTGAGGCTCACAGTTCCAGAAGGTTAGTCTGTGAGCATCATGGTGGGGAGCATAGCAGCAGGTGGGTAGAAAAGGTGCTAGAACAGTTGCTGAGACCTTACAAGTTACAGCAATTACAAAGCAGAAAGAATGACCTAACTGGAAAAAGCTTGAGCTTGGTAACCTCAAACCCACCCCACTGACACACCTCCTACAACAAGACCACACCTCCCAATCCTTCCCAAACAGTTCCGTCAACTGCAGACCAAGCATTCAAATATATTAGCCAATGGGGAAGATACTTCTTCAAACAACTACAGCCATTCTTCTCCTAAAAGTTTCTCATAGACATTTTCTTATCACATTCTCCTATAAACCATCAGAATTATTTTGCTGGGGCACTGTGGAATGTCTTTCTGTACACTGTGAATATGTGTTGCTCTCATTGATTGAAAAATAAAGCTGTTTGGCCAATGGTGAGGCAGAAAAAAGTTAGGCGGTGCATTCAAACTGAAGATGGAGAGGAGGAAGGGTGGAGTAAGAGGAGACCCACTACCCAAGGTGCAACAAGATGCCAGCAGACTGGTAGCACCGTGGCCACATGGGAACACATAGATTAATGGAAATGGGTTAAATTGAGATGAAAGAGCTAGCTAGCAAGAAGCCTGAGTCATAGGCCAAACAGTTTGTAATTAATATAAGCCTGTGTGTATTTACTTGGGACCGATCAGCTGTGGGACTGGGCAGGACACAGAAAAACTTCTGACTACATCTGGCGCATTTTTCAGATACAACAGGGTTGGTGCACATACGAACTCACAGAGCCTGTGACAGCATGTATAAGATTTGTACAAGCTCAATCCAGACAAACTACAAGCACAGAGAATGGAAAGTAGGTAGAAATTCCCACCCCTAACCAAGAAGCTATTTGTAATAGATAGATGCTGTGGAAAGTGAAATCAGTTTTCTTCAGTGGAGTGACACTGGGTACAGTAACCACACCCTAGGGCAGACCTCATGCTCAGGAGCAGTTGGCCAACTCAAAATGGACTCGAAGATTGTGTGCGTGTATATGTGTGTGTGTGTGTGTGTGTGTTGTTGTTGTTGTTATTGTTACTGTTTTAGTTTGGTTTGGGGCATTTAAAAAGAGAAATAGCATGACCTTAGTGAACAGGAAGGTTGGTGAAGATCTGTGAAGAATTGAGTGAGGGGATAGAATGTAATCAAAACACATTGTGGGAAATATTTTTTTAAGACAATGGTGAGTTGCTTTCTAAGGTGGTTGGGTCCATTTAAACTTCCATGGACAGAAAATAGAGGGACACAGGCTCAACATGCCCATTGCCAGTCTTCTTCTACTTTACCAGGCATTACACAGTATTTTTAAACACGCTGTTCTGTGTGTCTTGCTATAGGATGGATTACATTAATAGGTTTTCCAAGGGGAAGCTATTGCTATTCTCTTATGGGAAACATGACTTACTAATGATATTCTGCATTTCTGGAAAATAAGTTTACAACCTGCAATTAAATAGCCAATGCCCCTGCACTCACTAAGTTCTAAGATTGCTAAGGAGACAGAACACTTTTACATAAACCTCTCAGACATTTGCATTTCCGCTCATATCTATCATCTATTTTAAATCATTATTTTATGTATTTTCATAATTTTATAAATAATATCATTTGAATACTAGATATAACCGTAAAAGTGCAAAGAAGTTCTTAATTTTAACAAAATCTAATTTGTCAAACATTTATGGATACTAATTTTGTATTTTATGTAAGAAATCTCTTTCTACCTCAAGATTATAAAATGTTTCTATATTAAACTTTTCTATTTTAAACTTTTTTTCTCTTTTCAAATATAGATATTAAATATTTCTGGTACTTCATTATGCATATTATGAGGAAGCCAGCTTTAGTTTTCTTATGAATAATCAGGCTTCCCACCACCATTCATGGACTGACCCACCTTTTCCCACTCATGTGCAAGGCCTGTCCTGGTCTGCATTGAGCTTCTTGAATAGTTTAGTCTCTCTGCATAAGTACACCTCCTTATTTTTATTACATGGCCTTATGTCAATTTATTCCCTCACCTTTTCCTTCTTAAAAGAACTTTGACTGCGATTGGTCATTGTGCTCTTCTCCATAAATTTTAGAATCTGCTTTTGAAGCTCACAGACCTTATGGAAAATTAAGATGCAATTAAATTGAGTATCTATATATCTTTTCAGGGTGTTAAGAACAGCAAATCCTGTTACATTTGAGCAAAGACTGTTGTCTTAGGGTTTCTATTGCTGCTACAAAACACCAAACAGCTAGTTGGGGAGGCACAGGTTTATTTGGATTACACTTCCAAATCATTGTTCATTACTGAAGAAGTCAGGACAGGAACCCAAACAGGGCAGGATCCTGGAGGCAGGAGCTGATGCATAGGCCATGGAGGGTGCTTCTTATTGTTTTGCTTCCCCTGGATTGCTCAGCCTGCTTTCTTACAGAACCCAGAACCACCAGCCCAGGAATGGTACCATCTGCCATGGGCTGGGCCCTCCCCATTTGATAACTAATTGAGCAATGCCTTACAGCTGGGTCTCATGGAGGCATTTCCTCAACTGAGGCTCCTTCCACTCTAATGACTCTAGCTTGTGTCAAGTTGACACACACAACCAGCCAGTACAACTGACCCCTTGTCAACTTGACACACAAACACATCACTATTAAACCACAACTTTCTTTCTTATTCACCGCCAAGATCTCACATCAAAATCATAATTTTAAAAGTCCCACATTCTTTACAAATTCAAACACATTAAAATTTCAGTCTCTTTTAAATACCCAATCTCTTTTAAAAGTTCAAATCTCTCAGCTGTGGACTCCTTTAAGAATCAAAATTTAATTAAATACCTTCTTCAAGAGGAAATAACCAGGGCACCATCACAATCTGAACCTAGAAAAACTGAACTCAACGTATATAAGTAACTCAATGTATATAACCTCCAACAGCATAAATAACTCAAATAACTGGGATTCACTCACCATCTTCAAAGAACTTGAGTCACCTCTCCAGCTCCATCCTCTGCAGCACACAGCTTGTCCTCTAGGCTCTGGCTGGCTCCACTCCACTGCTGCTGCTGTTCATGGCGGTCAGCCCATGGTACTGGCATCTCCAAAACGCTGGGGTCTTCTGCAGTACCTGGGCTGCACTTTCACCAATAGCATCTCATAGGCTCTCTTCATGGTGCCAAGCCTCAACTTCTTCGCATGGCCCCTTCAATTCTGGGCCTTCAACTGCCACTGAGGCTGCACTTTGACCAGTGACCTTTCATGGCGTCTCACAGTGCCAAGCCTCAGTTGCTCTCCATGACCCCTTCATGCCTTCAAAACCGGTACCACATGGGTGATGCTTACACATTACCAAGTCCGGCTGCCAGCACAAGGTCCAATCTTGGCCACCTCTGGAACATAACTTCTCTGTGCTCTCAGGAGACACTTCCCAGTGATTTCATCCCAGTGATGCTGGTCTCTTCTTAATCATCGCTAATTTCTTAGCTCCAGCTGACTAGCATCAAGTATCCCAGCAAAACAAAGTTTCACTTTAGTAGTTCTGGTATCTTGTTAATCACAGCTGATTCCTCAGCCCAGCTAGCCAGAACCACGGAATTTTGACTCAAAATAGCAAATGGCCCTGATAGAGTCATTAATCTTCCTTCTGAAACTTCACAAGCCAGGCCTCCATTTTCTGCACAGCTCTTAACATTCTTATCTTCCAAGCTCCTAAAGAACATCTCACTGAGCTCTTAACACTCAACGGTTTTTCTAGCCCAAAGTTCCAAAGTCCTTCCACAATCCTCCCCTAAATGTGATCACGTCTGTCACAGCAATACCCCACTATATTGGTAGCAATTCATCTTATTTTGGGTTACTAGTGCTGCTACGAAACACACCATGACCAAAAAGCAAGTTGAGGAGGAAAAGGTTTATATGACTTACACTTCCACATTGCTGTTCATCCCTGAAGGAAGTCAGGATAGGAACACAAACAGGGCAGGATCCTGGAGGCAGGAATTGTTGCAGAACCATGGAGGGGTGCGGCTTCATGGCTTGTTTCTCCTGGCTTGCTCAGCCTGTTGTTGTTGTTGTTGTTGTTGTTGTTGTTTTTATAGAACCCAGGACCGCCAACCTAGGGATGGCACCACCCACCATGGGCTGGGCCCTCCCCCATTGATCATCAATTAAGAAAATGCCTAAGAGCTGGATCTCATGGAGGTATTTACTCAGCTGAGGCCTTCTTCTCTGATGATTCTAGTTTGTATCAAGTTGATAGAAACTAACCAGCTAGTACAGCTGTGGTGATGTTTATGTTTACTAGTTGCCTTTAAGTCAGTGTTTCTCAACTTTCCTAATGCTGTGACCCTTGAATACAGTTCCTCACATTGTGGTGACCCGCAACCATAAAATTATTTCATTGCTACTTCATAACTGTAATTTTGCTGCTGTTATGAATCATAATGTAAATTTGTGATATATAGGATATCTGCTATGTGAACCCTGTGAAGGAGTCATAAGACCTCCTCGCCACCCACAGGTTTAGAGCTGCTTCTTCAGGTTGCCCACACCAGGACCTGAAAAGTGTTTATTCTCCTAATTTCTAGAAAGTCTCCTATGAGTGAGTGTTAAACCTTAATGATGTCTCTGCCTCTAATCTGATAATCACATGACCTCGCCTTCATTCATTCATAGGATGGATTATGTCCTAATACGTCTTTCAATGTACCATTATTGTCTTTCAGAGACAACACTTCTTCATGATAGTCTACTTTTCTAGGCAATATGTTTACATCCAGGAATCAAGAAGCCAATATCTTCACGTTTACAAAGTTACGTTCCAGTGTGGGTGGACAGAGAAACTGGCACAAACAAACAGCTAGAGGGATTATGTAATATTAGGTATTAGTATTCAGGAAAAGATATGCCTATAAAATCACTTCCAGTTTCTCAGATATAACTGCCAATTAACTGAGATTACAAAGACACACCTTTCAAATGTATTTGAATATGGTATCATAGAAAAAAAACTTGCATGTAACATGACTGATCCCAAAGGCTAATAGGATTTGAGTTCTCCCTCTCTCTGCCTTCCTCTCCTTCCCCTTCCCTCCCCCTCCCTATTTCCTCCCTCCCTCCTGTCCTTTTTCTGAGAGCAGGCTTGGAGACACCATCTCACTCTCTAGTCTAAACTGGCTTGAAACTCTCTGTGAAGAAGAATGCAGCCTCATGCAATTCTCTGCCTCAGCCTCCTAAGTGCCCGTGTTACAGGCGTAACCACCACACCTGCCCCACACTAGGACAAGATTCAAGACTGGAGAGTAACAGCACTGTGAAACCACATCATGGGTGAAAGACACAAGAGTAGGAAGCAGGCCCGTGACATCCCCTATGATGGAGGAAATACTAAATTAAAATTCCTTAAGCTTCTCTGGCTTCGTGCTTCTTAAAGGTCTTCTCTGGACATTTTTTTCTTTATACTTTACAGTGTCTGTATAAGTAGTACTAAAGGGAATTTGTTGCATTAATTTCATGAAATCACTACAAAATAAAAAAACCTAGAGGGTAGTTATACACTCTTTTTTTAAGTGCTCAGGAACAGGGCATCAGGACCCATCAATATTTATAAACAAGTTTATCATCCTGGCACTAGCTCTGAAATAAGCATCCCCTGCGCTGCTCTGGCTGTGGCAGATAAACCTGGTATTGCTTACTGCACCGTAGCCCAAGATTCTGGGACTGCACACAGAGTTAAAAGGGGGGCATGAGTTCACAGCAGAATGGAGGATGCTCGGATATGTAGCGCTCCCTGTAAGGGAACCGAGAGTGTTTCCAGCCATAGATGCACTACACGTGTGTGAAAGACAGAGAAGTGAGGAATGGATCTGATATGGTGTGTTTCACTGGGAAAGGGCTGCAAGAACTACATGGACCAAATATGGATTCCGGCCATAGCTTCCTGTTTCAATAAAAGAAAGTGAGTGATAGAGTGCCTTTTGGGGAGGTCCTCTGCCTCAGGGAGCTAAGATGTCACTAGGGACACATGAGGCCATCTGTGAAGAGATGTACAGCTTACTCTGTAAGATGTCAGTTTATGCTAAAATGTGCTGAAAATTCTAGAAGACTCTGCTCTGGAATAAAGGCCAAAGACAAAGACAGAATACCCTAGTCAGTGTTCTCCAGAGAAACAGGACTGACAGGATGTGTTGAGAACCCAGAAAAATATTTGTTGTGGAAACAGGCTGGAATGGCTATGGAGGTCAAGAGTCCCCACAACATGTTCTCTGCAGGCCCAAGAACTAGGGTGTATCCATGAAGAGAGTGATTCAGTCTACGTCCAAAGACCCAGAAGCCAGGAGAGTGAAGGTATAACTCCCAATTAAGAACAAAGACCTGAGAGCTGGGAGGTTCCAGAGTCCAGTGGAGTTCTGATGTCTGAGGGCAAAAACGATATGACAGACCTCATCGCTTAGTGTAAGGAGTAGATCTGAGGCATCTTTCCAAAACTACATTGGAAATTTGGACCCTAGTGTGGCAATGGCCTGGTTTTATCAATCAATTAATCCATTAATGGATCAATAGCTTAGCAGACTATTTAAAGGTGATTAAATCTATGAGGTGAGCCTACTTGGAGGGAGTAGGTCAATGGGCCCCTTGAAGAGTCTAAGTTGTAATGCTTCTCTCTCCCTCTCTTTCTGTCTCTCTCCATTCTAGTCACTGTGAGGCGAGCGATTTTTCCTGACAGATTTTTCTCCAACATGATATACTACCTCAACACACAGAAACAGGAAAATGAAGTCAAATGAATTCCCTGAACTGAGTCAAAGGAAACCTAGAGATCATTCTGATTTGTTGTTTTTGCTTTTTGTTTGTTTCTTTTGTTGTTTTTGTTTTTTGAGACAGGGTTTCTCTGTAACAGTCCCAGCTGTCCTAGAACTCACTTTGTAGACCAGGCTGGCCTCGAACTCATAAAGGTCCACCTGCCTCCGCCACCTGACTGCTGTGATTAAAAGCACATGCTCACACACACACACACACACACACACACACACACACACACACTTCCTACACTTATAAATGACACTCTACCAGACATCTGGGCTTCTCTTATGTAACCCAGTCAAGTTGACACACAATAACTATAGCATCAACCTACAGCCCAATAACTGAGTGTCAAGTGCCTCTCACGGAGACACTATCACATAAGTAATCATGGATGCTTTTAGTAGCTTGGCATTAGAAGAAACACTAAGATCAGAGCTACTTGGGAGTCCAGTGAGGATTGCAGCAGGAAGAGCAAGAAGGCCAACGCATGCCAAACTAAACGAGGAAGAGAAAGGAGGGAGATGAACAAGCAGGCAGACCTAGATGGGATCTGCAGGGAAACTCCCAAAACCACTGCTTGAAGTCTGTTCAAAGCCTGACATCACTTATTGGCCACTGAACTACATGATTGTATCAGTAGTTTCCAATAGATCCTACCTGAGTTTGAACGCCATCTTTACTCATAGGAGCAGGGTGGCTCCGGTACATTACTGAACCTTTACTGTCTTCCTCAGTTTTCCTACTTATGTGACCCAAGCTCAAAGAGACGTGCAGGGAGTGTGCCTCAAAGCAATTTACATCCATAGTTCAGCAGGGCACTTAGCTAAGAAATAACAATTTAAAGGCTTAATCTGCAAATGACAGCTCATGTTTATCACAGCTGTTGGAGGAAAACAAGTGCTCTTGACAGGCATACAATGGGGTGGGAGGTCAGTGAAAAACATGCAAGATGGGGTGGGACTTCAGAAAAGACTTCTACATCTAGAATCCAAAGGTCTGTTTTGTGTAACAAGACTATCATTCTGCACTTTGACTTTCCCTTGGGCCTGGATCTTCAAGCAGAAGTGGGGGCTTAAGAGAAAGAGGTTACAGCAACTTTGGTGTAGGATCAGGGCCGTTTGCAATGTGCTCTGTTCTACATTCAGGCCTCCTGAGTGAACAGATGCTCATGACCCATAACACAGCCACGGCCTTCTGACGCCCATCTTAATAATTAGAAGTTCTGAGTTGAGCTGGATAGAGTGACTTCTCCACTATTTCATTCACCCTGTAGCAACACAAAACAAGTATTTTTTTCCAGCTCCATGAGTGCCACTCCCCTAGTGTTGAGGATTGTAAAGAACTGTCTTAGAATAAAGAGGAGAGAAGAAACCTTGGGGCAACTGCTATTACTAGAACTGTTTAAAACGATTTATAGGGGACACTTAATGAGAACAGAAATTGAAATTGCACTGGACTGAATTCAGATTGGTGGATTTTTATTAAGCAGCCAGAAGGAGTACACGATACTTTCAAGAATAAAGAAAGGATATAAACCCTGCCCTTAAGGAGCTTAAAATCTGATTAATTTATCCATGCTAATGACATAGTAAGAAAGCCTGGGTATGTCAAGAACTCCACCCAGGTATTCCTCAGAAAAGTGTAACCTGCAAGACTACATGTATTAAAGGAAAAAAATTAGGTTAAAGTAATTTATTATTTCATTATCAGATCATTATCAGTCATTTATGACCATTGTAGAAACTGAGAGAAAGAGAGAGAGAAGGAGAGAGAGAGAAAAAGAGAGAGAGAGAGAGAGAGAGAGAAACACCTTTTTCTAGTGGTCTACATGTGTCTGTGTACAACTGGCCTGTAGGTGCTGTATCATTCCCTGCCTTTTCACTGGATACATTATGTTTTTTAGAAGATAGGTAATGTGGTGCTTTGCAAGAAAATGGCCCCCAGAGGGAGTGGCACTATTAGGAGGTGTGGCTTTGTTGGAGGAAGTGTGTCACTGTGGAGGTGGGCTTTGAGTTCTCATATATGCTCAAGCACACCCAGTGAGACAGACCACTTCCTGTTTTCTGTGAGTCAAGATGTAGAACTCTCAGCTTCTTCTCTAGCACCGTGTCTGCCTGCATGCTGCCTTGCTCCCTGCCATGATGATAGCAGACTAAACCTCTGAACTGTAAGCCACCACAATTAATTCCTTATAAGAATTGCCATGGTCATGGTGTCACTTCACAGCAACAGAAACTCTAAGACAGGTAGTCATATGAAATGTTTTAATAGTTGACTCACATTTCATTATAAAATACCATATCAGAGCCAGCAATGTGGTTAGCAGGTAAAAGCAGTTGCCACTCATGCCTGACCATCCAAGTTCAATCCCTAGAACCTACGCAAAGCTGTATAAGGTAGCATGCATAGGAGACATGGAAGGCAGAAAACTGCCTAGAAGCTTATGGGCCACTTGGCTTAGAGTAGGCAGCATGGGAGAGAGAAGAGGGACATTGTTGTGACCTGCATGGCTTAGGGAATGACCTAACTGGAGCAACAGGGAATGAAGCCACAGACACATACACAGAGAAACTGGGATGGGGTGGGCTGTGCACTGTAATGGAGACAACCAATAACAGCAGTAGGGAAACTCACTGTTTATTTTATATATCTGAGTGGAGGGTATGGGTTTATTGCACACAGATGAACAAAGTGGAAGGTATAATATCATCTCAGTGGGGGGGGGGTCTCTGTTGGGGAGCAGTTCCAGGCTGTAAACATGACAGAGAAGGAAGCTATGGTTGACATTTTCTGCACACACTGTCCATAGGGATGCACATGGGTTTTGTCTCTTCCTAAGCATGACCCAGGAAAGGTTTTACATTCCCATAGGTCTGAGGTATTAGTATCCTTGACATGGCTCTGCCCTTGTCAACAACAAATGTTCACTCAGGACATCACATGTTCATTATACGTTAGCTCAGGGCTTCATCTCTTCCTTACACATTCACTCAGGATGTCATGCATTCCTTATACATTAGCTCAGGATATCATCTATTCCTTACACATTCACTCAGGATGTCATCTCTTCCTTACACATTCACTCAGGATGTCATCCATTCCTTACACATTCACTCAGGATATCATCCATTCCTTACACATTCACTCAGGATGTCATCCATTCCTTACACATTCACTCAGGATATCATCCATTCCTTACACATTCACTCAGGATGTCATCCATTCCTTACACATTCACTCAGGACATCATCTATTCCTTACACATTCACTCAGGACGTCATCCATTCCTTACACATTCACTCTGCTGCCCATAGGACCCTGCCTCCATGAGGCAAAAGGAGGGAACCAACTCCGGAAAGTTGTCTTAGGAGCTCCACTTGCACACTGTGGCATGCAGGCACATGTGAATGCATGTGTGTGCATACACACATGTGTACAAATAATAAAATAAAATTTAAATAATGCCTTATCATCTTTTATTTACCAATTGCCTGTAAATTGAAACTTTGGGTTGCTTCAGAACTTTGAGGGTATAAACAACATTTTAGCATTCTTCTAACTAAATGTATGTGCAGCAATTCTTTCCTTGAAATGCATTTTTCTATGTGGAATTAAACCTTGTGAGCTGGGCAATGGTGGCACATGACTTTCATCCCAGCACTTGGGAGGAAGAGACAGGAGGATCTCTGTGAGTTTGAAGCCAACCTGGTCTACATAGAGAGATCCAGGACAGCCAGGACTACATAGAAAAACCCTGTCTTGAAAAATCAAAAACAAAAACAAACAAACAAACAAACAAAAACCCTTTTGATAAATAGTGCTACTCTGAATATCAGGAAGGTTTTTTTGTTGTTGGTTTTTTCCCAGCAATCATCCATTTAACTGAGGACATACCACACTTCACTGTTTTAACTTATTTTTTTTATTACAAATTAGGAAAGCCTTTGAAGCTCTTCTTCTTCATGAAATACCTATTCTATATAGGTGATTAATATTTTATATTAAAAATAATTCTTTGAACATCTACCCTTTCCTGTAATTTGTCCACATACAGAGACACTATCAATGACAAAAACAGTCATAACTTCCTGCTTCGGAGTTAGGGAGCTGGCTCAGTGAGCACAGTGTAAGAATGAAGACCCGAGACTGTCCACAAATAGCTCCAACCCCACTGCAATGAGGCAGAGACAGGTAGATCCCCAGAGCTCACTGTGCAGCTCTAATAGCAAGACAATGAACCTTATATTCCATGAAGGGACTCAGGTCACCAAACAAACAAACAAACAAACAAACAGAACACCATCCTCTAGCCTCCACAGGGATACACAAAAGTGAGTGATTCCAGACACAAGTGTGGTCACGCACACAGAAACATCTATCAAACATATACTCACATCACATCACAACACACACACACACACACACACACACACACACACGGCGTGGGGGAGGGGTCCTGACTCTCCAATGGAGTCCGTATTATTCTAGTGTCGGGCTATAGTCTATACTTTAGACTTTTAATTTAATTTTACTTTTTCCTGTTTGTCTTCAAAAACAGATGTATACGTACCCGACAGAGGCATATGTGACATCAGAATGTGACAGTACCCATGCTCAAGCTTAACTTGGACTGGAAGGCCCTGTGGTAGAATACACCTTCATCACATACCTGAAGAACCAGAAGAGGTCTGGAGAGAGAGAAGAGGAGACTTGTCCAGGCTCACATTAGGCTTGTAATGCAAAGGGACCCTGATGGGAAGGCAGGATCGCATCAACTGAAAATAAAATGACTTCTCTCATTCGGTATTTCTATTTAACTTGCATTTCCGTATTACTCAGCCATTAACCAACATGTGCCAGATCTCTCTGCACACCCAGCACTGTGTACCTCCAGTCCTTCAGCCCCCGCAGTAGAGACTCTCCAAGTATTACCTCTTAAATGGACAGGCAAACCAGGGCTTAGATCACCTGAACACAATGACAATGAACCATTTTCAAAAGCTTCCACATTTAAAACTCAAAGAAGCACTCTGTTTTGGTGGGGTGGGGCACTATCTCTAATGAAGAAACACAGGACTACATTGAAAGGTAAACATGGAACATACACATTTGAAAGCAGATGTTTTTAACATCTCTGGGCACCCATTTCTCGGAGCATAATGTAGTGACACAGTACAATGTAACACAATCAGTAACTTCACCCAGCAAGAGCATGGGGACCAGAGATAAGACACAGAATTTACTTCAAGACACCCAGTTGCGTAGGCCTGCCAACTTTTCAGCAAAGTGCTCAAGTTGAACCAAAGCTGAATGTGACATCATGCTATGCTTGTGTGAATTAACTGCTTGGAAAACACCTAAGCCATTTTCTTGTAACATTATCTTCATTCTCAGTCTTGTTTCGGGATTCAAGTTCATTCATTTCAAATTCAACTCAGAACACTGCTCACAGCTTTCATCCCCAGGCTTTGAGATACTGCTGGGTCTACCCATTATAAGGTTTCTTAACCAGGACCCAGTAGAGAATATCTCTCCTCTATGTACTGCCAGGTGATTCATAATTACACAGGTAATATGAAAAGGTTTAATAAAATATAACCCTATAAGGGCCTGATGTTAACATATACGAAAGAAATTCTCAGAATCCCCCAAGCATTTTGTTTTGATCAGGGGTATTTAATGATCACCCTCTTGGTCTCCTAGGTCTCCATGTATTTGAAAGTTATATTTCAGTGGAACATCATGAATTAGCCTCCTGGTAGATAGTTCTGTGGACACACAGGTCTCTCTATACATATCACCATCTGATCCACACTAAGGAATAGATCTGTACATTTTCTCAATGGAGACTTAGATGCTTCCAGATAGGCTAGGCCTAACTATAGGCTGTGAGTTGCCCAAGGTATATAATCAGATACACACTGGAGCCATTTCAAAAACAAAAAAGCCACAGAATGGAGAAATCCTTCCAAGTGCCATAGAGTTAGTAGGTATGAATCCAGGTTCCTGCTCAGGGAAAGAGATGTTCCCTATCTAGCATGGAAATGGGGTACTATAGAAATATGAATGTCTAAGTGCTAAGCATTCAAATATCAGCTAGTGAGAAAACCACAAAGGTCTTAGACAAGGAAACCTAAAAAGAGAAGAGACAGTCACTTTGCTGCCCTAGAAAAAGAAAACTATTGTTGGGATTAAACAGAGAATAAGAGAGTCTTGGGATCCTACGAAGTGAACTTCCTATTTGCAATGTGAATAATTGCACAGATAGCATGGGTTTGAGGCCGTGCTTGGAAGGAAGGCCTTAGAAGGCCAAGGAGGGAGGAGAGGCAGCTTCACTCTGAGTAATTTCGGGGTCTGGTATGAATTCTATGTAAAGACCTTGGTGGTGTTATTCCAATTTTTTATAGTTCAGCTCTCTTATTTGTAAATATCTCGTGGGCTGGATAAACTATGCCTGAGGGTTATATATAGACTCAGTGGTGGTACATACCTGAAACCCCAGAAGGAGGCTGGAGAGGTCAGGGTCAGCCTCAGTTATGTAGAAAGGTTGTAACTTGTAGCTAGAGTTTTCCTGCTTGGCCCACAGTCAGGACAAATCTCTGCCACCCGCCAGTCCCACAGCCGCTCAGACCCAACCAAGTAAACACAGAGACTTATATTGTTTAAACTGTTTGGCTAATGGCTCAGGCTTCTAGCTATCTAGTTCTTACATCTTAAATTAATCCATTTCTATAAATCTATACCTTGCCACATGGCTTGTGGCTTACCGGCATCTTCACATGCTGTTTGTCATGGCGGCGGCTGGCAGTGTCTCCGGCTCAGCCTTCCACTTCCCAGAATTCTCTCCTCCTTGTCCCGCCTATACTTCTTCCTGCCTGACCACTGGCCAATCAGTGTTTTATTTGTTGACCAATAAGCAACATGTTTGACATACAGACCATCCTACAGCAGTAACTTTTTTTTATTTTTTAATGCCAAGGGGAAAAAGATATTGTATGTGGAAAACAACATTTGGCCAATGAAACCCTGGGGCAAAGGAAGCAGTGTCGTTATAAGTAGGGGGAGTTTGTTTAGTTAGAATCACCATCTTTATATGTACACCCTCCTAATAAGCAGAAGTGCTAGACTCCATTAGGTGGAGGGCGGGATACTTGAGACCTTGTATTTTGCAGGAATCATATGTAGCTTTATATATCCGTTTTAGCACCCTTAGTTTCCTATCCTTTAGAAAAAAAAGAGCTTTCTTTAAGAAAATATTTTGGGTGATAAGTGAAGTTAAGAAAGTTGCCAAAAATTTTATATGGCTATATATTTAATTTAATACCTATAATTATATGTACAAATAATTGTATATGTGTATATTATTCTTAAAACTGGAAATAGACATGATTAGGAAGATCCGCCTCCTCAGGAAACCTAGATGCTACTCTTTCCTAACAACACTACTTTGAACCGCCTCTTGTTTTCCATAATTGATAGGTTTGCTCTTTAACGTGGATGTGAGCCTGAGAACAAAGGTCAAAGCCAGAAGAGTGTGAAATGTGTAAATCTTAAGGCGGAAATCCTTTCCCCCATTACTTATTTATCAAACGGGCTAATACAGGCCGGCAGCCTCGTGTGCTGTCTTCTTCCTGCCGTGCAAATAATCACCCCATGTCCTACCTTGTTAACCTTTTCTGTTTATTTCTACTTCCCCGGGACTCCTTATTATACTCACCAGTTAATCACAAATATATGAAGAGATTTCTTTTTAATCTAGCAGTCTTCATTGCCTTGTGGCTCCATCAGGAGAGTGTCCAATGGCACTCCCGGCAGGGCAAACCAAGGCACCGGCAGTTGGCTGTGCTTCTAAGGTAGGGGATGTGAGAGCAAATTAGCTGTCTAAAAATAAACGCTCAAATTAAGACTAATATAATGGAGCTTGGACTTTTCTCATCACGAGCTCATTTATACTTAATGACACAGACTGACCATGGCATAGGTGAGTCTCATAATCTCTCTTGAAGTATGTTTTAGAAATGGCTGATCCCCCCCTTTCTTTAAGGATGGGTAAATTGGCATTATTAATACAACAGAGCAATAACCCTTTCTGTGCAGCTCTGTGTTAATTTATTTTCAGTGTTGGTCAGCGAGAGTTGGAGCAGTCAGCATTGAACATGTCCCCATCATGATTCACTCCTGCCCTTTTCAACTCACAGAATTCTAGGATCCAGACTAATGCTATACAGCATCAGAAAACAAGGACAGTAGAATCTCCTTCCCACAAACTTGGAAGACAGCCTCTTTAAGCTACACAATTTATAGAAACTCCTTTGTCCAGACGCTTTCCCTGAATCCTCTTGGTGGTCACAGAAAGCCTCTCAGAGTTGTGGCCACACTCTTGTGTTGCTTTCTCAAACCAGATGCTTTGCAGGGTTCCCTAAAGTCATAGCACTATTAGAATGAGTGGATATCTATCTATCTATCTATCTATCTATCTATCTATCTATCTATCTACCTACCTACCTACCTATCCATCTATCTATCTATCTACCTATCTATCCATCATCTATCTATCTGTCTGTCTGTCTATCTATCTATCTACCCATCTATCCATCATCTATCTGTCTGTCTGTCTATGGGATTTGCTAATTTATTAGATTGGCTTAAAGGATATGGTCTAGGGAGTACAATAATGGCTGTCTCACAATAGAGAAGCTGAGAATCTGGGAGTTGTTCAGTCCATGAGGTGGGCTATCTCAGAGGTCCCAATCTAGCACTGGAGGTCTGAATGATTCCTGGAGAGATGCTGGTCTTCAGTCTGCATAGGGAACCTGAAGAATTGGTTATAATATCAGTGAAGGATGCTGTGGTAACAGGACAGGTGGACTTGCCATCGAGAGTGAGGGCAAGCTGGCAAAAATGTGCATGTTATATAAATCTGTAAAACAAATGAAACAGAAAAGCACATAAAGAGAATATATAATTCTAAAATTCAAGATCAGTAACATAAACATTATTCTTGTCTTTTGAGAAGGCACACTTGTACATATAATCGTAGGGAGCCAGCAAAGTTGTGGGCACAACCATGTCAGGGACCCCAATGTCTCAAACCTATGACAATGGCAAAACCTTCCCTGGGAAAGGCTCAGAGGGAAGGCAAAGCCTCCCTTGGGTCTGAGAATGAATATTGACAGTGTGTGCAGAAAATGTCTACCACAGCTTTCTCCCCCTAGATGTTTACAACTAGAAGACGTCTCCCCTACAGAGACTGCTCCAACTGAGATTAGCTAAACCTGCCTCCTTGATCAGCTGTATCCAATAACCCAGCCTCCTCGCTTATCTATCTGTATGTGTGGCTCTGCCTCTTGCTCAGCTGTATGCAATAACCTCACCTCCCTGTGCAACTTTATATAATAAACATGCCCAGCTCCAGGGAGGTGCACCCTCTCCATCTGAGAGCCCAGACCACCCAATCCCAGCATTTTATGTCTGTTTGTCTGTCCTTCTTCATTTCTTTGCCACACCAGTCATGCCAATACTTAAAGCCATGTAGAACATGGCTTGTAACTAAACAGGACTCCAACAATGTTACATAATACCTGTTGTTTTTATACACTTAATTCATGTGGTATCATATAACACCAACTGCTTTTATAAAATGGATTCATATGACTATAATAGCCTCTGGTTAATAACCTCTGTCCCCTCTGACTTTATTATAAACACTTTTCCAGATCTTGGAATAATTTCTCACTATCAACAAAACAGTATAATTTTTAGACTACTAAATATTTTTTTAACTATGAACATTTCCCATAGAACTACAAATATTTCATATGTGATTCAACCCTAAACTTTTCCTTCACACTTTAGAAAGTCCATCAAATGAATTAATCTGATGCGCACACAGAGACACAAATACACACACACACATACACATACACACACACACAGACACAGACACACTGTTTTTATTCTCCCTCTCCTTATACTTAATATTTCACTAAAAAAAAACCTCTATTTTTTCTAATTGTGTTTAGAAAATTAGGTAAACCCACTGTCTGTGTTCCTTCTGATGCTCAGTTGGTAAAGCTGCAGAGGTTAATGGTGCATGGTCCAGCCCATGGAACACCCTGGCTGGGTTCTTTGCCTAAGGTACCGTTGTATCTCCTAACATCATTTTTTATTAAAGCCTACTATATAATTGAAGCTTTAAAGAGAGGTAGATGTTCAATTCAGAAGCCATAAAGGCCAATCTGTTTCACATCTGTCTGCTTAAAAAAAAATTAAACAGTGAAAAGTATCATTTCTGTCCAGTTCTTGTCTTTTCTTCTCTCTTGTCCATGTTGCCACACAGACTTAGTGCTAAACTCCACAGCAGATAGGTTTTTCCCTAGGTCTACACTTTTTCGGTGTTGATAGGAAAGTGTAAATGAAAGTCTGTTGCTGCTTGGCGGTGCAGAAGCTCCCTCTGAACTCATCTCTCTGGCAGGACCACAGCTGCTGTTCACCCACCTTTGAATTGGCTCAATATACCCTGTCTATTTGGGAGGATGCTGTGGACTTGGCTCATTTGTCTGTGGTAACAAGGTTTTTCTTTCTAGTTTTGTTTCTTTTCCTTTCTTTTCTTTTTTGAGAAAGAAAGAAGAGTGGAGATGGTGAAAAAGAAGCGAAAGGAAAAAATAATAATTTGAAATCATGACAGTGTCCAGCCAGCCGTATTCAGCATTGTTTCCAGCTTGACTGGGTTGCTTCGGTACTGAGAATACATGTGAATTTGCTGCTTCCTAAGTTGTTTAGTTCCTGCAAGAAGAATTTGCTTTTAAGAATGCATTCAAACCTAGTGCTCATCTCCCATCACCTCAGTAAGACAACCTGATTTAATCAAGAGCATTCTACTCGCTCAAATTTTCTTATATTATTTCATTAAAAGACTACATACGCCATCACTAAATTCTGCTTTGTACAAAGTAAACATGAACCCAAATCAATAAAAGCAAACAGGCACTCAGTCCGTTGAGTCAGCCTGAAACCTCTGTTTCTGAAGCAGAGATTAAATTTGTCAAAGATTTACATAGTCTATCATCGGTCGAACAGTGACAAGAATAAATCTATCCGATGCATGGTAAAACTCATTCCCACTTCAAGCTATGACCCAAAGCCATGACAGCGTATTCTGTGCACTCTAATTCTCAAAGTAGAATCAAGAAGCAGTGCGTTATTTTACTCACCATGTTTCTCGATATTGATAGCAACATTTTCTCTTCAATGCATATTTGTTACAATGACAAATCAAATAGTTATCAGGTGATTTTCCCACTTGTGACACCCAGATCTTAGTTAGGGTGCCCAGCCCTTGGGATACACAGGAGATAGATGGAATGTCAGCACTCATAATTGGCAGAAAGTCTGTGTATTACCTAAGAACTCTTCAAATTTCCAGAGAAATTCACCTACAATCTCCAGGTTAGAGAGTTAGTTCTATTTGAGTATTTCTGACTGCTCACATGTGGTTTGCATGTTGGCAGTTACTTCTCCATTCAGGCCAACTTTTCTCTTCCTATTTATAAATGTTGGAGACTCCACAGCTTACCTTCCAAAAATCCTCTTTTCTATCTACATCTATTTATGCCCTAATGATCTTATCCAGAATGTGTCCTTAAATACTGGTCATATGTTGGAGCTGGAAAGAGAGCACAGTGGTTAGGTGTATGCACTTCCAAACGATCAGAGTTAAATTCCCAGCATCCATTCCAGGCAGCTCACAATTGCCTATAACTCTACCTCCAGAGGATCTGGTGTTTCTGGCATACTTGAGCACTTGCACACACATGCACATATGTGCATACACACACATACACACACACGACATTTTTACATTTAATTAAAAATACAAATATATCTTTTAAAATGCAATCTGCAAGTTAATATATCAGCTTTGTGTGATGCCATAACAAATTCCCACAAATTTGTTGGCTTAAAACCACAGAAAGTTATTTTATCACAGTTCAAAGTCTGTATCACTGGGCTTAATAACAGGACCTGGGTATTCATTAAGACCAGTATGCAGAACCCTTTAGTCTCCTCTAGAATATTAATGCTGTGGAAGAATCATCATTCAACACAGTGGATTTACAGAAACCAATGTGCCTTTGGGTATGTAATTTCAAACTCAATTTTTCTGAGCTTTTTCTTTATGCAGTTCTTAACCCCAAACCCCATGCTCTAGAAACCTTCCAATCAAACCTTCATTTCTTAAAATATAAGACCCTCATTTGAAGACAACAGGCTCAAGTCCATAATTTGTGCACAAAACTGATAGGCAGGGCCCATGTTCAAATGACTAAGAATGTTGTCATAGTTTTTGTCAACTTAACACAAACCTAGATATACCTAGGAAGAGAGACCCTTAATTGAAGCATTGCCTTCCTCTCATTGGCCTGTGGGTGTATCTGTGGGGCACTTCCTGATTCTTAGTTGATGGAGGAGGGTCCAGACCATTGTGGGCCATGCTGCTCCTGAGCAGGTGGTCCTGGGTTTGTATAAGAAAGCTATTTGAGCAAGCTAGGGGACACACACCAGTAAGTAGCATTCCTCTATAGTCTGGGCTTCAGTTCCTGTCTCCAGATTTTTGCCTAGGCTTCCCTTGAATGTGGATGGTAATCTATAAGGTAGGAACAAACCCTTTGCTCTTTCAGCTGTTCCTGGTCAGTGTTTTATTACAGCAACAGAAAAGAAACTGGGATATTTGTTGGTACCAGAAGCGGGGTGTGAACCCAAGTGGATATAAATCCATTGGAGCTGGAGAAAATTCACTAGAATAAATACAGGGACAGTGGTGGCTGAGCATTAAAATGATTTCTAGATGTTCTGAGCAGGGCCCTTACGTGACTGTGTGGGCCACACACACATGAAAGTCACACCTGCATAACACGATGTTAAAAGAGATGTTGAAAGAAGACTCCTTCGGTTGACCTTCCTCTGACACTTTTTAATACTTATTTAAAAATAATTATATACTCACAAGACTTTGAAAAATATAACAGAGAGGTCTCCCTGTAAACTTCACCTTCTATTTATTTTTAATAGGATTTTAAAAAAAAAACAATCACAAGTTAGGGGAAATAATTATTCTCGCTGTTGAGTTCTGGCATGTGACAATAGGTGAGCTGATTCTAGTCCCTATAACACATAAGACTTGAGAGGCTGCCTTTGATTGATGTGTTCTGATGTCCTTTCTTTGCATTTCTGGAATATTCTGATCTCACATTATTAAAGCATATGTCAGCAAACATCACCCGTTCATGCTTGCTTCTCTCCGTTCACTGAGACATTAACTGTGAGAGGCAAGGAAACATCTGCTGTGTTTTTACACAGTCCCAAGACCCTGGCAAGTATCGGGAACATGGGAGACAGTCAATAAATACGTGCACACAGAAGCTGTGTAGTGGGACAACTTGTGTTGTTGCCACAACAAAATGCCTGACAAAATCAGTTTAAGGCAGGGAAGGTGTATTTCAGCGCAGAGTTGGAGGGTATAACCCATCACTGGGGGATGGAGGTGAGGTCACGGCAGCAGGACTTTGAGGCAGCTGGGCCCATTACATTCTCAGTTAGGGAGCAGAGATGATGGATGCATGTGCTCAGCTCACTTTACCTTCTTATTCAGCTCTGAACTCCAGCCCCCAGAGTGATGCTGCCCACATTAATATCGTCTTCCTACTTCAGTTCACCTAATCTAGATACTATCCCACCATCATGCCCAAAGCTTTGTTTCCATGGCGATTCTAAATCCCATCAAGTTGACAATCAAGATTGAGCTCGACACAAGTAAACAAACACAGGGAGATAATTGAGCAGCTAAGGGGTGATAAAAATTACCTCCGTTTATTAATAATTTGGCTTAACCGCAGCTCAGATTTGGAGGCATTCTTCATGCTGCATAGTCTGTAAGGTTAAATCAAATTTATGTTAGCAGTTTTTATTTCACAAATGAAAAGTAGAGCATAACTGGAATCCATATGAAGCAGAGAACATTATTTTGTAAGTATGGGGTATGACCTCTTTTAAGTCTTCAGTTTGGAGATGGTGAGATGGGGTGGTGAGGTAAAGGTGATAGCCACCAAGCCTGATGACCCTAGTTCAACTCCCAAGACCCATTAGGTGGAAGAAGAAAACGAAGTCCTTTGATCTCTACATGCATGCTCCCCTTGCATACACAATAAATAAATGTAATACAAAAGAAGTCCAAAGAAAGGATTCTTGGTACAGATTAGGAGAGATGGCAAAAAAAAAAAAAAAAAAAACCAAAACCCTACAATTCTTTTTAGTGGCTTAACAATTATTAAAATCCAATAAAAAGCCTGTTTTGAGGCTTGTAAACCAATGTAATAGCTGGGAAGGGAAGATGATTGCTTGCTATGAAGTAGGCTAACTTCCTTTTCTTGCAAAAAAAAATATCAGTGGAGCTATTTTTATTTATTCTCAAGGTGAATTTATAATCCTTATCTACTTATCATCCCAAATAGACCCGTCATCTCACTTTGAACAAGGCCCAGGAGATCAATATCAGGCTGAGCTCCGACCCCAGTGAAGGATGGAGAAACCATTCAGAGCAAAGAAAAATCACAATTGTGGTTGCTAGAGGGCGTTGCCAGGGCCTTTTGTCTCCAGGTCGGAGCAGTTGTGGATAATCATGTAACTATCCTTATATGACTCCAAGCACCACAAATCTGGGTTTTAAAAAATTGATTGTTGCTTTGACTTTTTTAGAACTATTCATTTGGAAAACCCGGAACAAGACCCTGTAGTTAGAAACTTAAGTGAATCAGACAATTGGATAAATACACACACAAAGAACAGGACCCACTGGGAACTAAAATGGCTACATTTTGTAACACTATAATTTATAACTTGCATAGCTACAAAAGGGACATGAGATTCTAAATTATCCCTTTTTTCCCCCTCTTTTTTAAACCACAGTACATAAGTCATGTCTTCACAGAGAAGCCAGCAAAATACTAACGTTATTTCTTCCTTTCTAAGGAAGGTCTCTCAACGATTGCCTGTGACCCGCTGCCCCTCTCACTGATTCGGGTATTGTGAGTCGCTTGGTTAAGGGCTCTTGCCACGCCCAGCCACTCAGGGTCCTTCATTTCTGGCTGTATGATCAGCGTGATGTTTTTGTGGGAACCAAGCCACCCTATTGCTGATTGCTGAGCCCCTGAACCACCCTGGGTTCTTGCAGCCTCCCAGTTAATGACAGCTATGTTGAGCTTCCCCGACGGCTCCAAAGTGTCCTTGAAGGATTCTGTTGGCCGCTATTATCCGGCCTCCGTGCTGGTGTGGGTGGGCTGGTCAATTGCCTGTCTTCTTATTTGCTGATTGCTAGGCATGTGTTTGCCTCATACCGTCTTTTCCTCTATGGAGTTTTGGATTGGTTGAGTACAAAGTATTCGGGGTTCACACAGGGCTGGGTTTCAGTGGGTGATTTGGAAATCTGTTGAAACACAAAAGTTTCCTTCAGAAACAAGGTAATAAACGCGAGTTAACTCGTCAAGTCAGTCTTTCAAAGGCCAGGTTGTAACCATCTGGCAGGAACGAAGAAATGCTTCGGAAGCAACATCCATGCCTCTCTGGCTGTCAGATTGGTAAAGCAATGGTCCCCTCACCACACACACACACACACACACACACACACACACACACACACACACACACACACGTGGAATTTTGCTAGGAATCTCTTGCTGGGAAAAGAAGAGATTGGGAGTCTGGTACCAGTCAGAATGAGAGTTGGACTCTGGGAAAGAGATTTCTGACTATTCTAACAACTTGTCAGATTTTCTTGTTGAGAGACTGGCACAGAGACAATGACGGGCCAGTAATGGCTGCTACACACTGCACCCAGGACTGCCTAACTGTGCATATTCTATTTAAAACTTTGCCTTCTATGTAAAACTAACCCCACCCCAACACGAACTGGGGGAGGCAGGGACCCACGTTCTTCTCCAGGATCTGACCACGCTGAATAAAGCTTCTTCTCCTTCATTTTTTTACTGTTAGTTATGTCTTTAATTGGCTTATTAGGGATGAGTGTCCAAACCTAGGTTATTAGAGTTGCCAAAGCCCAGGCTCTGACCCTAACAACTCTGATAATGAAGTGGTAAAACTGAAATATTACAGATTGTGACAAGAAAAAAGAAAACCTATGTAGGACATGGATATAAATGAATTTCAAGAAACATATGATAGATTTAGAGTCAATGTGCAGCCATTAATGGCAGCCAGATGAGAAAGCCTAAGCAGGTCTAGGGCTAAACTTTCAACTTGAAATTTCAGATGCCCATGTAGGCACTATACACACAAGTCTAGTGCTTTGGGGACAATACAACAACTGCCAGCAGCTGAATAAAATAAGGGCTCTCGACTCCAGCAGGGATTACCGTGGACTGCCAGAAGCCGAGCCTGGGACAGCAGAACAAGTTGCATCAGACCAATTCTGTGTCTGCTAGTAGATGGTTCTGGGTCCTTGAAGTGTGACAGCAGTTTGGTGAAAGGACCACCCCTACCTCGTACCTTCCAGAAAGAAAGTGCATTCCACTCTAGCAGAAGCACTCCCTCACCAGAGCCTGTTGTTTGCACAAGATTCTCTGTATTTCCTTGATCTTTAAAATGATTCGAATCAATCGTTCTAATGTAGATTACTGGATCGTCTTGTGGGACTTACCAAATCACAACCCTGTAACCAATGAGCAGTCAGATGCTGACAGAAATGATGTTAGTAGCCTACATCATATGAAGACAGGTCCTGTCAATTGTCTAGGCATTATATATCACATTAGGAAAATTCATAGAGCACCACAGCATATCAAGAGGACAAAGAGTAGAGTGTGGGCATGGGGTGAGGGGTGCAAGAACGTTCTAGCCCTTCCTACACAGACAAGGAAAAAGAGAGTCACTTCTTCACTTCTTTGTTCAGTGAACGTGTGTAGTTGGGTTTTTTTACTCTTTACTCTTTGGGAGGCCCACCACTCAGTTCCCAAATAAATACACGGAGACTTATTCTAATGAGTGTCTGGCCATAGCTTGGCTTATTTCTAGCTAGCTTTTCTTAACTTAAATTATCCTGTCTACCTTTTGCCTCTGGGCTTTTATCCTTCTCTATTTTATATACCTTGCTTTACGTCTCACTCTGTGTCTTGCTGTGTAGCTGAGTGGCTGCCCCCTGGTGTCCTCTCTCCTCCTCCTTTTTGCCTCCTCTCTTTTCTAGTCTTCTTCTCCTCCTATGAATTCCCTCTGCCTGCCAGCCCCACCTATCCTTTCTCCTGCCTAGCTATTGGCCATTCAGCTCTTTATCAGACCAATCAGGTATTTTAGGCAGGCAAAGTAACACAGCTTCACAGAGTTAAACAAATGCAACATAAAAGAATGCAACACATCTTTGCATTATTAAACAAATATTCCACAGCATAAACAAATATAACACATCTTTAACTAATATTCTACAACAAACATGTTACAAGTTTTGTATGGAACATACTCAATGGGGTGTTTTCCTGTGTGTTAACGTTGTCATTGAGGGTACAAAGACCCAACTCTATTCACACTATTACCCACAACATCCTGAGGGGTTCTTTTAGTTATCTAGGGACCTTGATTCAGGCCAAAACAAGCAGTGGCTTAAATGTAGAAAAGTGGTTCAAAGCAGGATGTATGTAGAAAAGTTGGAGATTTTATTAAATTTTTACTATCAGCTGTAAAAGTAGGGGTTCAGGAGAAATGGAGATAATCAGAGAGAAAGACCCAGAAGCATGGGTGTGGCCTTCTTTAAGTAAGAGCTGCTGAGAGTAGAACATATCCAAGTGTGAATATGGACTCCTCAAAGGACAGTCATGGCCAGCCTGGGCTACCAAGTGAGTTCCAGGAAAGGCGCAAAGCTACACAAAAAACCCTTGTTTGAAAAAAAAAAAAAAAAAAAAGGACAGTCACAGTTAATTATCTAGCATTAATCATATATAACATTTTGGTGGTGATCAAGTCACATAAAGGGTGCTCAGGATACTCCCCACCCAATTTTCCCCTTTTCTCTCTTTTGATAAGTGAGATTATAAGGTGGCTGGCTGGTTCTGAAGAGTTCTTGGGTGGAATTGTAACACAATAAGGTAAAGGCAGGAGGCACTAGGGTTGCACAGGGGGGGTTGTTACCCAACCTTTCTCTGTAAATTTTCTCTGTAAACGAGTTTTCCCAGTGAGAGTCCTAGAAATTTTTAGGTTTGTAACTGGGAAGGAAGAAAGGTCTTGAGTGTTGTCTATTCTGGAATTCTTGCTTTTCTGTTGGAGGCTTCAACCAGATCCTAGTAAGAGGAACTACTATCTTTTCTTGTGTCCCAAATATTTTACCCATCTTTCTATCCTGCCTCAATTTTCCCCTCTGAGACTTGGATCTCTTAACCTTAAGAGTAACTGGGAGGAGAAGTCCTTTGTTCTGTAACCTTTGCCATGTTGAACAGGGATGTAGACCCTACCTATCCAGAGATGGAAAATCTCAACCTTCTTGCCCTCAAAAAGACAAGATAAGTAAGATCTTGGAGATCAGAGGACCATCTTTTGAACTCTATCTGAAGGAAAGAATGACATCACTAGAGTCGTCAACCCCCACATGCAATAAAGCATGGTGTCTTAGCTAGGGTTTCTATTGCTGTGAAGAGACACCACGACCATGGCAACTCTTACAAAGGAAACGTTTGACTGTGGTGGCTTGCTTACCGTTTCAGAGGTTCATTCAATTATCATCATGATAGGGAATAAGATGGCATGCAGGCAGATGTGGTGCTGGAGTAGTAGCTGAGAGTCCTACATCTTGCAGGGAACAGGAAGTCGACTGAGACACTGGGCAGTAGCCTGAGCATAGGAAACCTCAAAACCCACTCCCACAGTGACACACTCCCTCCAACAAGGCCACACTCACATCAATAAAGCCACACCTCCTAATAATGCCATTCTATGGGATTAAGGGGACCAATTACATTCAAACTACCACACATGCCATGGATAGATCTGACTAAGGTTAGCATTGGAAAGAGTGCAGGGCCTCTTTATCATGAGATTCCTGAGAACTTGAAAGACAGAATATATCAGAGATTTAATTTGGGTACACAAAGCTTGGAGTACTGAGGACATACTGTCTCAGTTACCCAGTACCTAATAATCACATACTACTTTACTCACACCACAGATTCCACTTGACCTCCTACCAGAAGATTAAGTCAGTAGGTCTTACAAGATAGATGCCATCTGCTTAACTTTTAATTTCTATTTTTTTTTCTTTTAGACAGGGTTTCCTTTTGTCAGTGGTTCTCAACTATCCTAATGCCGTGACCCTTTAAAACAGATCTTCATGTTGTGGTGACCCCCAAACATAAAATCATCTCATTGCTACTTCATAACTGTAATTTTGCTCTCTCTGTCTCTCTGTCTCTCTGTCTCTCTGTCTCTCTCTCTCTCTCTTTCTCCTATAAGATAGAGAGGTTAGAGAGAGAGCTGAAGTGAAAGAAATGGCCTTCCTCAGGTGGGATAAGGCTCTGGTAAAAATCTCCCCCCAAAAGTCTTTGTTCTGGAGAATGTTCCAGATACTTCAGCATGATCCTTCCCCCAATCCCTCCCTCCAGGAGGGAATCTTTTTCTCTGCCTCACCACGACCTGGAGGTTCACCCTCCCAGGTCTTGTGCTTCAGACATCCCCACTCTCACCTTAGCCCACACTGTTATTTAATCATTCCTTATAGATTATGGTTCCTGAGGCTTTTGCTCCAGGTGAGCAGACTGTAGCTGAGACTCACTGGATTCACCCATCTGTCTAGAGTGCAGGGTTTGGTTTGCCCCTGTCACTCATCCCAGGGATCCAGGAAAGTCACTGACTCATGGTTGGCTTTGTTGTTGTTAAGAATGGGTGCTGTGGATATCACTCTGTATCAATAAAGCGCTGATTGGCCGGTAGCCAGACAGGAAGTATAGGCGGGACTAACAGAGAGGAGAATTGAGGGAACAGGAAGGTGGAGGGGAGACTGGCTGGAGCCGCGGCAAGGAGAAGAAAAATGTAAAGTACCGGTAAGCCACGAGCCACGTGGCAAAGTAGAGATTAATAGAAATGGGCTAAATATAAGAGTAAGAGCTAGACAATGATAGGCCTGAGCTAATGGCCAAGCAGTTTAAATAATGTAAGCGTCTGTATGTTCATTTTATGAATGGGTTCGGTCAGGGAACCAGGGACTGGCGGGACTTGGGAGCTGGAGACTGGCAGGACTTGGGAGCTGGAGAGAAGCTCTCCAGCAACAAATGGGGGTGATGATATTCACACACCTTTACCCAGCAGAGGTGAAAACAGAAGTCTGCATCAGTTACCTTTAAAAGCTCTATGATGCTGATTCACAGCCAGGAGTGCTTCCTACATTATGAGGCCCTTGTGAGAACTGGAAATAGTAATGTCGGCAGATGTATCTCTGCCATCTACTAAGTTCTTAGTCCTTTTGTTATAACTAATCTGGAGTGAATGTGTATTTGATATTGGGAGGAGCCAAGCAATAAATCTATATTGGCTCATGTTACCTACCAAATTTCTTTGTGAGTAGAAAAAAAAACAAAACAAAACCTGGGCATAGAGAAATTCAACAATGCATCCAAGTCACGCAGCTAATAAATGGTGTCACTAGATTTTGACCCAGGTAGTGTGGCTCTGGACCTTCTATTCATGCTGTGTACTCTGCTCCCTGGAAGGGGTTTTGGTGACATGTTTATAAAAATAGTTGATGTTGGGATAAAGCCAGGGAAAATTTGGCACATATTCACAGTAAATTAAATTGATGAAATACAGGATAGAGGTATTTTTAGAAATAATGTCTATCTAGAAAATGTACACTGTTTAGCAGGGGTGTGAGACAAAGTCTTAGCTAGCCTCTCTTCAATCAGGAGACCCTGGTTATCAATGAGTACTTCCCACTAACCAACTTAGAACCCAGCCTTCTGTGTGTTTTTTTTCTTACATTATCTTGTTCATATGTTAGAATAATTACAAACATTGAAACTGTTTTAAATATTCTGAATTTGATAAACTTCTTATATGTAACTCAAGCCACATTCACTAAAAAATTTAATTCTATTGGTAGTTTTTCCCAGTATGATAGCAATAAATCATTTTGAATGACTTTCTTAAATGTTCAAACTGTGACTCTATTATGAATGGGAAATGTTATAAGTTAATAAATAATTCTGCTTTTAACTAAATGTTTAGAAAACCATAAAGTTAGTTAAAGTTTTGATATTAGCACATAGCAACATAGTATTGGCTGCTTATATAGCAAAATCATCTTTCCCAACTTTTAATGGCAGCTTTATGAGAAGCTATATTGTTATTATAGCATCCCTGACAGAATTCAAAACTCAAGACTAGGATTTCAACAACTATGTTCAATGTGGAAATTGATTTTACTACATGTCCTTGCAGAAAGCTATCTTGAAATGCCAAGTTGTCAAAACTAAAATCCCCTCAAGTAGACAATTTTCACTTCTCCATCCTGCAGCAAGTCATGGTAAAGCAGGCACTGGATCAGATGTGAGCATGTCTACACATTTGGATCATGAGAAGGATATGATGCTGTTGTGGGATGTCTTTCTGTATGTTGTGAATATGTGTTACTCTGATTGTTTGATAAATAAAGCTGTTTGGGCAATGGTGAGGCAGAATAAGGTTAGGCAGTACATTCGAACTGGAGAGAGAGGAGAAGAAAAGAGAGTGGGGGAGACAAGAGCCCACTGCTGAAGGAGCAACAAGATGCCAGCAGACCGGTAATGCCATGGCCACATGGCAACATATAGATTAATAGGAATAGGTTGAATTAAGTTGAAAGAACTAGCTGATATAAGCTGACCCATAGGCTATACAATTTGTAAGTAACATAAGCCTCTGTGTGTTTACTTGGGACCAAGCACCTCCAGGATGTGGGTGGGAGAGATTCATCCCAACCATGGGCCAGATAGGACCAGAGAAACTTCGGGCTACATGGCTACATGATGCTAAGTGATTGCAAAAGTACTCTGCATGATAATGGACTGATAATGGTACAAATCCAATCACCTGTTGCTTTCAGTTTCGGAATCCTAAAGGGCTTTCTCACATCCAAAGCACCCTTGAAGCTTCAAAGAGAGCTAAGCAATATTCTGCTCCCATGACTTCATCACTCAAGAGTCCTTTCTACACAATATAAAATATATACCTCCATCACAACCTAATACAACAGAGTGATTTGCAATATGGCAATTACCACTGTGATTTGATTCATTAATTCTCAGTAACTGTGGTTCATCAGCTCATTAAGCAAGAATTGTGCAGAAGAGCTCAGCCAGGGGAAACTTTTAAGGACCACTAAACTCTGTGTGTGGAGGGGGAGGGAAAGAGAAATAGGTTTAATGTCCTAGAAGTCTGTAAGTATGGCTGTTGATCAAGTAGGACAGAAGTTTTCATCATTGAACAGCACAAGCTATATCAATTCTGAAAATCTGTGCCCTTACTATTAAAAGGTGAAGTGGTCACTGGAAGAATAAAAAAGACCATCCTGTCCATCGTGCTTTCCTGAGTTATATAACTGTTTGGTGAAGGAAGTTATATTAAGGTGAAGGAAGACATTCTGGTTTTGAATCTCATACTTCAGCCATACTGACTAATTTCTGTTGTTCCTATAACACAGAACTCAATTATATGTTCAGATGTTTAAAATCTCAAGAACTAAGTTGAAGTATGACTTGATTTTTTCTAAGCAAATTGTTTTATCTTGAAATAGGCAAACTAAATGTTGACGGGTGGTAAGCAAATGAAAATGCTTTTAACGATAACAAGAGCTGAGGACTTCCTTCTGAGTTTACAAAGGAAGTTCATATCTACAACGGACTTTAATCCTCAAAGAACCTGGAAAGCTGATATCGTTAACCCAAATTTACCCACAAGAACCTGCAGCTCAAATTAAGTGGATTACAAATTGTGTGTTGAGTTCTGATTGCAAAGCCCAGGCTCTTCCTACCAAGGCATCTGGGTCCTCCTGGTAGCTGGCAGCATTCCTGTGGGATTAACTTATTGTTAAAGAAAACAAAACAAAACAAAACAAAACAAAACAAAAAACATCAATGCCACTTGATAAGGACAACAAGAGAGACTCATTCAAGGCGGTTTCTCAGAGCAGAGTGGAACTGGGCTGGACTCCAAACACAATAAGAAGTTGGGATTTATAGCCAAGGAGGGGGTATGAGGTCAGTGAAGGGGAAAGTACTAAGAAGCATGGAAATTGCCATCTTGATCTAGCAGGATTTTTGCAGGTGCTGAGCCAGAGTGAAATATCCCAAGGGTGGTGACGGATTCCTGCTAAACTGACTCTGCAGAATTCTTGATAAACCTGGAATAAATGAGCCAATGGCACCGTTCAATCTGAAACTTTTTCAGGAAGAGGGCTCAGAGGAACCTGGCTGGAGTTAAATGGAAGGAAAAGAACTCCTGTGATCCTTCCTCTGCAGGGCAAGCTAATCGGAAGCTAGCTATGCCCCCATAGAATGAGCTCAGCCCTCCAGAATCCAAGAGAATGAGACTCTCCGCATAAAGATGAGAGAGATGTTGTTAGTGCTTAGAAGGAAGTGATACAAAGTCAAAATTCAAGGAAGGCTTTTATGAAGGCTGCTTACTCTCAGAAAAACAACTATGTCCCAAGCCTTCCAATCCACTATTAGTCATCTTCCCAGGTCAAGCAAAATAAATATTGGAGCAGGCTCGATGTCTTAGAGCCAGTCAAAGTGGCTGAAATTAGTCCAGTAGAATTCTGATACCAGCATCTGCCACCATCCAGGGAGGGATGTCTTACGAAGCATGACAAGGACTAGGAGTGCTTTCCTTCTGAAATGAGGAGAGAATTTCCTCTAATTGCTCTCCCATGCGTGCGTGCATGCAATGTACATCCCTTGATCCACCTGGCTGCTTTGGTCTGTTAAGTGGCCGAAGGATAGACACTGAAAATAAGCTCTGGTTTGCATGCAAAATTCAGTATTGATAGATTTCAAATAAACCCATTCTATTACATAAGCCATCCATTTAACTGCAGCTTCTCCTGTGCTGACTGCTCTGATCACCAGTCATTCACATTTGCTAATGCTGAGGCCTGTTATATATTCTGCTTTATGTCAACCAGTTAATATCAGTGAAAACTGTCTCAGAAATTGCAGATAAGCAAGTCAATCTGTTCATTGGTAGTGATGCATGCTATTTTAATATCTGTTTTAAACAGACAGCACCACATTTACTGGATAAATTTAAATTATATTTTACAAAATAATTACAAAGCCCGCCTTTTACATGAATAAAATAGAAACAGGAATATCATTATTAGAAATGTTAACCTACCAATATTGGTAAGCATTATGTTACTGTCATTTCTGTTTTGGAAGTCATGGCAATGTCTAGCTCTGGCCTCAAATGCAACTTACTTACAATAATAAAGCCAAGGATCAAGCCCTGTGTTGCAAAATTTCTAAAGAGAAAAAAAGTTTAAGTCAAAATTTCTCAAGGGGTTTCTACCTGATTTTTCTTTGTATTTCTATTTTCCACTTTCAAGGTAGTTCTACTTTTATTGTGTTATATTTCTTCTTCTATCTTATAAATATTTTGCTCCCTTTGACTCTGGACCAAAGGGTCTATTTTCTTTTTAATTCTGCCTTAGAAGGATAGCCTATAAAGATTTTTCTTTCCATCCTGTTCTAAGGAAGCCACAGGCCACAGCACTCCCAAATCTGACATGTGAATCTTGTAGAATCATTGAGCACATGAGTATATGTGGCTGAAAAGACAGTTAAATGTATGCCATAAACCTACATTTTTTTTGCTTGCAAGTTGGTTGGTGGATCAAAAAATGTAAACATCAGGGCTGGAGAGATGGCTCAGTGGTTAAGAGCACTGGATACTCTTCCTGAGGACCTGGGTTCAGTTCTCAGCAACTACAGGGCAGCTCACAATCATTTGTAACTCCAGTTCCAGGGGATTTGATGCCCTTTTGTGGTTTCCGTGGGCACAGGCACACACATAATATGCAGATATATATACAGGTGAAACATCCATACACATAAAATAATCAAAATATTTTCCTAAACAAACCATCACATTTTTCCATTCTGGGCCAAGGAAGGAAGTCAGCTTTATGAGCCCAAAGTCACCTAGCTAGTGAAATGGTTTGCTTTGCAATAGAATTCAGTGTGTCTTACTCATGAGTCAGAAGGGAAAAGGGATAAAAGACCTGGAATGAGAGGGGTCTCAGTTATTTTCTTTGGGGCTGAGAGTGTAGCTCAGTTGGTACAATACTTACCTAGCTTCCTTAAGGCCCTGATGGGAAAGTCCTGAAATTCCATCAGGAATACCAAAAGTTCAAGGCCATTCTCAGCTACATGTTTGTGGCCAGCCTGGGTTATATGAGACCCTATCTAATAATAAATAGATAAATCTTGAAAGCCAATCTCATAGCCTAAATGAAATTAGTGAAAAAGTTTGCAATCAAAGCCTTGCTCTGGTATACTCAGGAAAGGGGTCTTGTTTCCAAGACACACACTCATTCTGACATCATGAAATCTACCTAGTTTGATCATGTCTGATATAGTTTTTACAGCTTGGAATATTAGAATTGTACAAGAAAACCTTGCAGGCCTATTTCATCTGAATTGACAAAGAGTACAATATACCATGTTTTATTATTCAAAAGGTCTGCATCAATCAGCCTATAAAAAGATCTCAATGGCAGAAACCTGAGCGAGAACACCAAGAAGAAATAGTCCGACGTTCAACCTTCAGCAGAGAGATTCAGAAAAACACCAGTCTGGAAAGAGATTTTCAAAAACAACACATTCAGCAATTATCATGTTAAGAAAATTAGACAGATGCAGAAATACATTGTGTTTTGTCTCATATATGGAACCTATTTTTAAATTTGTGTCATGTATAAGGGTGTGTTATGTGTAGGGGGTGGGGATCATAAACTAGAAAAGTAGTGTTCTAGTTGGGGTTTCTATGCTGTGATGAAACACCATGACCAAAAGCAAGTTGGGGAAGGAAAGGGTTTATTTGGTTTACACTTCCACAGCACTGTTCATCATCAAAGGAAGTCAGGACAAGAACTCTGCTCAAACAGAGCGGGAACCTGGAGGCAGGAGCTGATGCAGAGGCCATGGAAGGGTGCTGCTTACTGGCTTGCTCCTTGTGACTTGTTCAGCCTACTTTCTTATAGAATCCAGGACCACCAGCCCAGGAGCAGCACCTCCCACAATAGGCTGGGTCCTGCCCCATCAATTACTAATTAAGAAGATGCTCTATGGCTTGCCTACTCAGTCCTATGAAGGCATTTTCCCAATCAAGTCCTCCTCTCATATAACTATAGCTTATGTCAAGTTGACATAAAACTCCTCAGCACCAGTAACAAATGAAGAGGAAACTTGAGGGAGTGGGAGGTGGGGGGGGGGTAACTGAATTACATGTGACAGGAAGTAGGAAGAAGGGTTTTTGGGGGAAGGAAGGGGACCACTGTGAGACAGGTAGGAGCAGAGGGGACAGCAGTGGAGAGGGAGATGACTAAGAGCAAATCACATGTGAAAATACCATACCATAGCTCATTCCTTTGTATGCCAACTTAAAACTTGTTAAAAAAAAAAAAAAAGTAAGTAAAATTTAAAATGCAATGAGTTATTGATATGGAAATTTGGCAAAAGCCAGCCAGAGGAAGAGTTCTCACTTAGAAGGGTTTACAGGATGGGATGAATGGAACAATCAGTAAAAATGCTGTGAAGTTTGAGGGTAGGGCTTGGCAATACTGAGGGTACTCAGAATCAGGGCCTCTATGATAACGCCTTTGGATTCCTTCAGGCTTTGGGGAAACCTGGCTTTATGTAAGATCATATGGTTTGGCCATTTGACTGCTCAGTGTAAAGTCTCCTGCAGCTAAAAAAACCAAAACAAAATCTTGAATTCATAGTTCATGTGCTTCCCCGATCTAGGAAAAATTAGATAGATTATAAGAAAAGAAGCTGAGATCAAAGAGTTTTTAAAATCCCAGCTTTTAGGATTCACATTACACTTCCCCAAATCCTTAAAAGAGAATTTCATTTGACACCTAGTTATGTTCATCCTCAGCCAAACAAGTTTCCCAATGCACTTTGAATAATTTTCAGTAAAAGAAGAAACAAAATATTAGTGAGGAACTTGTCAAATACAAGTCACAGAAAATGCAGCTAAAGTTAGTTCATGCAATGGAGTTCCACATTGTAGTTGGCACACTGGAGCTTTTCCTCCATCTTATAATCAGCTATCAGGTATTTGACTTGACCTTCAGACTTGGAGGTTTTTTTTATGAAAACCACTCTCCTAACTGGCTTCTCTCTAATCCAAAGACAGAAGAAGAAAGACTTAGCGCTTTCCCAGCAGACACACAAACAGTCCCAGGTTACAAGTGACTGGCTTTGATTGAGTGTTTGTGGCCAAGATACTATGACTCTTTGATGGGAAGGCAACACATTAAAGTTATAAATTAATCTATTAATTTATAACTACAAACTTTTTGATCATATGGACTTGGCTCTCTTGTGCATTCCACCACTTTAGATAACTCTTGGCTGTAATAGCTACTCAATAAAGTTTCTTTAATGAGAGTGTTCTTTTTTTTTTTTAACCAATTATAAAAATGACAAATCTATGGGGAAGAAGTTTGAACTTGAGTTGGCAGCAAGATACCTCTAGAGAAATGGATTTATGCAGGGGGTCACATGGGGTCAGAACTTGGTGTCTTCAATCGTTTTCCATGGACCACAATGTCCTTCGCAAACTCTGAGAAGAAATCAGCTTGGGAAATAATGATTGCCGCCCCCTCTCTTGTTGATGGTCAGGAATTATTACCACAGGGTAATTCCCAAGAGTAATTAACCCTGCTTTATTCTGTCATGAATGTTTCCCAAATTTACATGAGGAAGAATTTGTCACAGACTTCATTTTGGGAAGTCATGGACTAAAATTTCACACAGTAGGAACACAAAAAAAGAGAAACTGCTTGGCTTAGGTGGGAATGGAAGAGTTTGTGGATACACAAGGCCCCTAAAGGAATCCTTTCAAGCAGTATAGATACAAATCAGCAGGGAACTGTTAAAGTACAGTATTGAATAAAGGACTACCACAGAACTAAAGTTATAAATATCTACATTAAATTGAATGCAACAGTTCATGGCATGTGATTTTTGTATTATGGGAGCAAATGCATATCTGTTTTCTGATTTTACATTTTTTTATTAAAAATACATAACTAGAGGTTTGCATATGAGAAAAAATTTTGAATTTGTTCTACAAAAGTAACAAATGAGAGGGGGTTTATGAATAATTTTTCATTTCTTTTAAAAACTTATGTGTGTATACATGCACATACATGTGCATACACAAATTTTTATTTCCCTGTCAATAGAATGTATTGATTTTATAAAATAATTTCTTGTAGACATTTTAATTTTGTTCAAACTTACATGCTATTAAGTATGATTCCACCACTTTCTATGCCTTTTCTCTTCCTAATTTGAACATAAGCCGGTGCACTTTTAACACCATGTACAATTTCAAACTCATATGCCTTTATTCTTCTCTCAAAAATAAAAATACTTCTAGGTTCTACAGAAGTCAAAAAGAAAGGCTTACTGTAGGCAGAGCACTTCAAACGATCTTCAACCGATTCATATTTCAGCTGCTTCAGTCCCAGATTTCAATGAAGCACATGAATCGGGGCAACTTGACATTAACATCAGTCCAATAGAGATGTCAAAAGTATAGGGTGCAATTAGGAGCTGAAAAAAAAATAACAAAGTGAGGGGATACCATCAAATCACAACAGAGATTATAAAAGCACTCGACACTAGCCCCCTAATGAAGCTGATTGAACAATTCAATGGCTTTTATTTCAGGCCCGAAGAGTAGGATTGGGAAAGTGGCTCCACAGGCAATGGAAAGAGAATCCTTGATAGAATGCCTTCAAAGGGAGCACTCTTCAGTCTGCTGAAATGGAATAAAGCTGTCACATTTTGGGGTCCAGGATGGTCTGTGTTGTGCATTAACAAGCCATGGATGCAGAGGTCAAAAGGACGGGATGTTTACATTTAGGTATGTGAAGTAAGGTTGTTTCTTCAATGCAAGTTTCCAGAGACAATGGAAACACCTCTCCCCCAGTCTCATTTTTTACTCTGTATTCAGGGCTATGTATGGCATATAAAAATTGATTCTTGGGTAAGAGAGATCCAAGCAGATACTAGATTGGA
This sequence comes from Peromyscus nudipes, assembly GCA_902168325.1. Lineage (NCBI taxonomy): Eukaryota > Metazoa > Chordata > Mammalia > Rodentia > Cricetidae > Peromyscus > Peromyscus nudipes. The sequence continues at coordinate 42,006 of CABHPH010151753.1, forward strand.
AATTATCTCATATTATTTCAAAAGGAAAAAAAAAATGGCCCAAGCTCTGGGAGTAGGCAATACTACAAAAGCCCATTCTTCCTCAGAGGCCTTGCAGCCGTTGGTAAAATGTTGAATGGAATTTTTATCCTTTGATGTAGTCTTGTGAAAAACTTTAAGCACACGGAAAATGGAAGAATTATACAATGAACACTTATATATCCATCTCCCAGAGTCAATAATTTGGCGCATGTTTTATCAGGTATGGTTTATTTAAATACACATCCAATGCCTATGGTTTTGGAACCACTTGGAGGTAGGCTGCATGAACTATAATATTACATTTCTAAAAATCTTTCCTGCAATCTCTTTTGAAAAGAAAAATAGCATCTTCCTATGTCAGCAAATGAATATGGTCATTTACTATTATTATTATTAATTTTTTAAAATTTATTTTACATACCAACCACAGTTTCCCCTCCCTGCTCTTCTCCTGCTCCCTCCCTCTACCTCCTTTCCACCCCACTCCATCCACTTCTCAGAAAGGGTAAGGTCCCCCATGGGAATAAACAAAGTTAAAAAAAAATGGCATATCTTGCTGAGGCAGGACCAAGCTCCTCCCCACTACATCCAGGCTGAGCAAGGCATCCTACCATACGGAGTAGGTTCAAAAAGCCAGCTCATGTGTCAGGGACAGCCTACTGCTAGGCAGGCAGATCTTTGTGAGTTGGAGGCCAGCATGGTCTACAGAGCGAGATCCAGGAAAGGCGCAAAGCTACACAGAGAAGCCCTGTCTCGAAAAAAAAACAAACAAAAACACCATAATGATTTCCAAAGTGGCTGTACAAGTTTGCACTCCCACCAGCAGTGGAAGAGTGTTCCTCTTACTCCACATCCTCTCTAACATAGGCTGTCATCAGAAACATGGTCATTCTTGATAGGAGGAAAACCCCACACAACAATCTTCCATTGACGGGCTTTAAAAATATCTCTTAAAGATGATCTTTTAAAATGAGGGTTCACTCATATTTTGTGGTCTTTATTTGATGTTATTTGTTTTAATTGATAATTGAAGTCTGTAACTATAGTGGTATTCTATTTGTACTGAAATGTGATTTTATTTGTATGTTAATAAATAAAGTTGCCTAGGGGTCAGAGCTATTAGCAAGCCATAGCGAAAGCCAGGGCGGTGGTGGTCCACGCCTTTAATCCCAGCACTTGGTAAGCAGAACTAGGTAGATCTCTGTGTGTTCAAGGATACAGCCAACATTGGAGACACACGCCCTTAATCTCAATACCTACCATAGAAAACCTGGAGGTCTATACAGACAGGCAGTAATGAGGCAGCCACGTAGTTGGGTTTACAACCAATGAGAAGGCAGAACAGAACTCCTATTTAAAGACGAACACACAGGGAGTAGTTCCTTTTCGGAGAGGTCTCTTGGCGGGAGAAGCTAGCTGGCGGAAAAGCGGGTAAGACTCTTAGCTCTGACCTCTTTGGGCTTTCATCCTTACATTGGCTTTGTGTTTATTATTTAATAAGGCGGTTGGTTACATCTACATGTAACTTTAACATCTGATGTATATGTTACTGAAAAATATTATAAACGACATCCTAGAATAGAAAGTGAAAATAAATAAAATATTTATCTTATTACACACACACACACACACACACACACACACACACACACACGACTGGGGCCTTAAGGAATTCAAGAATATGGATATTAAACTTATGTTGGCTATCAAGAGCAATGCAACTTCAGAATCATCACATTTTGAAATGAAACTGTACAATCTGAGATAGCCAGTCATATACCATCAAAAGTTCCCTGAGTCTTTATACTATTATTATATCAGTTCTCTTAATCTTGTCTTCTCTTATCTTTCAATAATTCAAATTGAAGTGTCACTTTCCACCTAAAAGCTCTCTAACATATCCAGGTCTTGACTCTTACATTCAAATTATGAATTCCTTCACGTGTTCACTTAGAGAATTTTATTTTTCTTTTATAGCCTACTCTGTCTTATTCTTTAGTGCTGTACTAGGGTTCTCTAAAGGGACAAAACTGATAGAATACATAATACATGTGATTTGTTAATTTATTAGATTGTCTTATACAATATAGTCTAGGTAGTTCAATGAAGGCTATCTCACACTGGAGAGTTTGAATCCAGTAGTTACTCAGTCCATGTGGCTGGATATCTCAGCAGTCCCAATATTGTACTGAAAGCTGGTCTTTAGTCTACATTGGAAACCCAAAGATTGTGGTTCTAGTATCATAGACAGAATACAGCAGCAACAGGATAGATGAACTTGCCATCAAGAGTGGAAGCAAGAAGACAAAAAGTGAAGTTTCCTTCTTCATTGTTCTTTCATCTGAGCTGCCACCAGAAGGTACCACCCACATTTAGAGTGGGTTGCCCCACTTCAAATAATTTGATCAAAAAACTCTGCTCACAGGAATGCCCAGGGCCTTGTGTTTCAGTTGATTTCAGATTCAGTCAAGTTGACAACAAAGATTAGTCATCACAAGCATATTTTTCTGTCATACTTGAGGATGATTTTCATGTCTTCTGGTATTTTTTGTAATTCTCAAGAACAGGTATAGAGAAGGCCAAAGGAGAAAGAAATGAAGGAAGGAAGGAAGAGAGGAGAGGAAAGGAGAGGAGAGAAGAAGAAAGGAAGGGAAGGAAGAGGAGGTGAGGTGAGAAGAGGGGAGGGGAGGGGAAAGGGGAGAAGAGGAGGGGAGGAAAAGAGTTAGGCAGGAGAAAGGGAAAGGGTTAGGGTGGAGAGAGAGCAGAAATTTGTGTTTTTCCCAAAATAAGTCAGGTCTCTTAACTTGTAATCACATGATGCTAAGCCTCACAAAACAAATGTTTTGCTTTTTACTTCCTACTCTAGGACATAATTTGGAGTGTTTTCTTCAATAACACACATACAGGCACACATGCACACATGCGTGCACACTCATGTGGCTGTGATGGGCCCTCAAGTGTCTGAGACTGTGTTTTAACAAATTGAGAAGAGTACTTCTAACAGATCAAGCATTTTAAAGAAACAAATTTTCATGCATATCTCTCGCATATAAGCATGTAGTTTCACAGCTACTATTGGAGTACAGTAATTTTTGGGGCATGTATGTGTCAGCCACTACACTGGTTTTCGTTATTAATGAATTAGCTACTACATGTATTGAAAATATATTTCCCTAAATCGAGATACCATTTCTCAAGAAAATAAAATTCATTCTCTCAAGTGTACCTGCAGCCCAGAGAGTTCTAGAACAAGCTGACACCTCCAGACTAATTTCAGTCTAAGTACGATTCTGTTGAATTCCATGCCTACAGGCTCTGGCTTTGCTGAGGCTTTGTCCTGTCATTTATCTGGCCTTCGCATCATGCCTCCCATACTGACTTTCCAGTGTGTATTCAAAAAAGTCTTTGTGTCTTCTGTAAGCAATTATTGCTACAATTATTTTAAAAGCACATACGGGATTGTCCTAGGAGGAGTTAGATCCAAATCTCTAACCAAAGTGACAGTGTTATTGATTGTTTAATAATTAGCTTTGATTTGCTTCCATCCTTGAGCGGTCACTTTTAGACTGAGTTGAAATAATCATTTGTGCTGTAAGATCTACTTAGTGAAAACATCAATGCCGTTGGTGCAAAGGGGTATGTCTCCAGCCCATTTCACAAACACCATAGGGAACATTTATGTGTGTGTTGTGTGTATGTACATAAGTGTATGTGAGCGTGAGTGTGTGTGTAGGTCTGTAGGGGGGCCCGACGTCAGCCTTGTCTGTCACTCCTCAGGAACTATCCACCTTGTTCATTGAGACAGGATTTCTCACTGCCATGGAAGTTGCCCATTTGGCTAGGCTGGGTGTCCAGTAAACCTTCTCACATTCTCCTGTCTCCCCTTCCCTAACACAGCAATTACAAATGCCCACCATCACTCCTGAATTTTTAGATGGGTTCCAGGGATCATGTTCAGGTCGTCAGGGTTTGTGTGGCAAACACTTTACTAACTGGCCTGTCTCCTCAGCCCACACTGGGTTCCTAACTCCAAACTCAGACTCTGAATCAGGAAGTAGCAAGAAAGAACAGAGGCGAGTGAGTCGCCCTGCATAACAGCAGCGTGTGATGAGGACCAGGACCCGGACGTTCTGTCACAGTTATAAACTCAGTCTCTGTCCCCGAGGCTCCTGGTTTCAGTGTTGCTTCAAAACACCCCAAACAGATTTTTAGAAAAGGAAGTGGAAAGAAAGAAAACATTTGTCTTTGGGAGTTTAGAATCATACAATTACAATTTAAGAGGTCTGACTTATTTGATTTAAAACAGCTTTCTGCCCCCTCCCCTCCCTCCCTCTCTCACCCCCTCCTTTCCTCTCTCTTTCCCCCACTCCTTACCTCCCTCCCTTCCTTCCTTTGTCTATATTGTTAACAGTACTTGGCTTTCCCCAGACTTTGATTTTGCCAATGAAAGTGTTATATTGTATCAGTATTTCTAATGCAATTTCTATAGATATGTTTAGTTCTTTGAATATAATGAGTCCATTTTCTCAATACTGTCTGCTAAACAATTGGACTGTCCTTTTTGTTTATCACCCTGTAGATTGCCCAGCTATTTGAAGCTGGAATTCAGGAAATGTTCTCATTTCAAAATATCTTCCTTCAACCCACAATTCTGAGAACGGTTTTAGACAGGATGTGTCTGTCATCATTGGTGAATCATAGAAATAGTAGGATTGTGTGCTGCATATTGTGGTAGTTTGAACAAGAATGGCCTCCCATAGGCTCATATATCTGAATGCTTAGTCACTAGAGAGTAGAACTGTTTGAAGAGATTAGAAGGATTAGGAGGTACAGCCTTGGAGTATCTGTGACCTTGTTGGAGGAAATGTTTCATAGGGGGATTTGAGGTTTCTTAAACTTGCACCTGGTTCTCGTTTTCTCTCTCTCTCTCT
>CABHPH010151754.1:474-21208 GCA_902168325.1 Peromyscus nudipes
TTTTTTTTTTTTTTTGGTTTTTCAAGACAGGGTTTCTCTGTGTAGCTTTGCGCCTTTCCTGGGACTCATTTTGTAGACCAGGCTGGCCTCAAACTCACAGAGATCCACCTGGCTCTGCCTCCCGAGTGCTGGGATTAAAGGCGTGCGCCACCACCGCCCAGCGAAAAATTCTTGAATGGAAGCAGAAAATGAGGTGAAAGTAAAACCAGGAGATGAAGGAGGAAGAAGGCTGTCATTCCCAGGACCACCACGGAAGCAGTGCAAAGGAGTGTGTGGGTCCAGAGGGGTTTGTAGCTAGCTAGCTATTGATGGCCACAGGAGCTTAGGAAGGAAAAAAAAAATGAGGTGGTAACCATAGCAACTGAGGATCAGCAGCTTTACTAGAATGTTCTGGACAAACCTAAAGGTCTCTAAATGACCCTCAAAAGGGAACACCCTTCAAGAATGACAGGTTTGGGACATATGGTATACTCTTGCAAATAAGCCAAATTTAATCTGATTCAGGAAATAAAAAATAAATGATTCTCTTGTAAAAAAAAAAAAAAAATGTCCCACCCTTTGCCAAGAAGCTGTTGGCATTTAATTGCTGCTAGGTGAAGGAAAGTCAGTTTTTTTTAATGGAATAAAACTTAGTGTACTGATCACAGCCCAGAGCAGGCCACACACCCAGGAGTAGCCAGCCAACACAAACTAGACTTGGAGGAGGTTGTTTGTTTGTTTTTAAGAGGTGAGGAATGAAGCTGTGTTGGTAGAGCAGTGGGGGAGGATCTGGTAGGAGTTGGGGGAGGGGAATGGATATGATCAAAATACATGGCATGAAATTTTCAAAGAATAAATACAAACATTATTTTCTAAAAGTGAATAACAAGAAGATCAGAGGAGATAGGGGTGAGGTCTTGCAAGTAAAAAATATGGAAAGGTAAATTTCACCAGGATGTAAAGGAGCATGGTCTGACCAACAAGGGCGTGGTGACAAATGGCTCCTCACGCAGGAGCAAGTTGTGCATCCTGGAAACATTCAGGGAAGAGCAGGCAGCCCTTCCTGCAGGAAGCTACAGTGTGCACTCTCAGGTGGAATATGAGGCTGGAGCTGACGTGTTTTATATGACATCCGATATGCTGTGATACCAAAGCACTGATGGCCTGGGCTAATTAGAAGTTTTAAAAGTTTTTATTAACTATTGGCTATATTGAGTTAAAGCCATATGGTAAATCTAGATCTAACTAGACTTGCACTTAAAACCAGAAGAACTTTTAATCCAGTTATCAATGATCCCTTTATAAACTTTCTGGTAATGAAACTTTTAGACATCAGGGCTGGTGAGATGGTTCAGCGGGTAAAGGGGCTTGCTGCCAAAAGTTATGACCTGAGTTTGAGTGTAAGGAAAGAGCTAACTCTCCCAAGTGGTCTTGTCTCTTCTACACACACATGCTCTGTGGTTTTTACATTCATCACACACACACACACACACACACACACACACAAAATGTACAAGCATGTTTTTAAAACCTTTAGAAATCTAAACAAATGGCCTTATGCCTACAGGAAAGGAGAATTCTCATATGTCCCACAGAAGCTTACTAATGTCTGGGTACATCTCTAAGTTGTTCCCTTTATCACTTCATCAAGCTTATCATATGGTGCCCAGGATTCAAAATGAACAAACAACAAAAAACCTGTAACTGTAACATTGTAAGGAGCATACGTTAATTATTAGATGATGAGAATGAACGTTATGGATGGATGTGCTTGCCCATGCTGTTTCTATGTGGCAAAGCAGTTGGTTTCTGTTTAGCTTGCATAGCATTCTTTAAAAAGTTATATCTGGATGTCTTTAGGTACTATAAATCTGGCCTCTATTTGTTACAGTTCTCCCAGAGCCCAGCTGTGCCATCCTGACTTCTGCGGCATACAATGGTTTCTCACTGTACATCTGAGATCGGTTCCAGGACACACACACACACACACACACACACACACACACACACACACAGATACCAGGATCCCCATATGCTGGAGCCCCCTATATAAATGAAGTACATGCTTGTGTATCAGCTACAGACATCCTATTGTAAATACTTACTCGTTTCTAGATCATTTATAATAACTAGTATAATAAAAATGGTTTATAAATAGTTGTTATGTTATATTGCTTAGAAAATAACAACCAAAACATCTATATGTGTGCAGTACCAGTGCATTTTCTAATCTTTTCAATCTAGGGTTGGTTGGACATACAAATACAGAACCTATAGACACAGAGGGTTGAGTGCATCATGCTACCTGTCAGTCCCTGTGGGTCTACTCTTACCACTCCATTACAAGGACCAGAAAAGAGAGTCACAGGATCCCAACAGCTTTATATAGTTTCAAATACAAGTTATTACTCCTGGCTGTCGCCTGTTCATGTCCATGCATGCTTACAAATGCCTAGCAGCAGAAACACAGCCTGCCTCCCCCTGAACTTCTCTTTCTCCCTCTCCAACTCTGCTCCCTAACAAGGTTCAAGGTATACGTATGTAATAAATAGCCTTCAAACTGAATTGAAAAGTTTGTTTCATGAGAATAGGAATCAAAACCAGAAATACTTAAGAGTGGGTAGGCACTGAATTACAGACTAAATAAAAAAAAATAGTAATTGAAATGGAGGTTTCAACTTGGTTTTGGGGGTAGAAATCTATTTCCAGGTAGTGTTGGTAATAAAGGTTTATATCATCAATAGAGATGAGCATATGCACAAGTTCTCACTTTGTACCACAGCAACTACAGAGGCCGTGGGAGTGCAGGATACACACTGGGTGCTGGGAGAGTACACAGGGCCTGCCATCAACAACCTCCAGGACATACTGGGGATGATTGTCATCTGGATGGAGTTCGCTTTTTCCCAAAGTTTCCAGGTTGTAGCAACTTAAGCCACAGACTTCTATAGCTTCTTACTCCCCTCAAATGTCTGGAACGGTGCTGGGCACAATAATCCTCTCGATAGTAGGTATCTGCTATTGTAATCAGCTGGCAATACAATACACACAGCTTACAAAATGTGTGCACAGAAGGCAAATCTTACCTTCCCAGTCTCCTGATATCACACACAGAATAGCAGTTCTGTCTCATATCCTTTTCCAAAGAGGTAGCCAATGCTGGGGCCTCTGCTTCCTGGTGGAGTTTGCACACGTGAGGATGGGATTCCAGAGGGTGCATCAAGGACCTGGCCCAGGCTCCCTGCCTGTTTTGGTCCCCTTTGACCTCTCTGACAGCCTTGTAGGAAGACTCTGGCCTGGGAGTCAGGCCTTCCCCCGTGTCCAGGGAAGCACTGTCCCTCCAGCTGTCCTCTTGATCTAGGCTGGGGCTCTGCTCTGATTCAGTACACGTTGCCATGGTGAATCTTTGGTCTGCTGATAGTTCAGGGGTCTGATAAAGAAATACACGAATGGTTACCAATGCTAATCTCACACATGGAAGAAACTCTAAACAACATTTAGGAAATAAAATGTTTGGGGCTGTGCTGGGTGATAGTGGTGCATGCCTTTAATCCCAGTATCCAGGAGGCAGAGATAGGCAGATCTTTGAGTTTGAGGTCAGCCTTATCTACAGAGTTCCAGGACAGCCAGGGCTACACAGAGAAAGCCTGTCTCTAAAAGCAACAAAAAAAGAAAAAGAAAAAAGAAAAGAAAAGAAAAAAGTTTTGACTGAAGAGATGGCACAGTGGCTAACAGCATATGCTAGCCTTGCAGAGGACCAGGATCGTTTCTCAGAATCCACATCAAGCAGCTAACAATGACCTGGAACTCCAGATCCAGGGGATCTGTGGCCTTTTCTGACCTGTAGGCACTTACCCAAAGGCAGACATATGCACATGTATATAATTTTTAAAATTAAAACAATTTTTTGAAAAAATCATTAATTTTTCCAGGTGCTTTTAGGTCTGAGCTATAAATAGAGAGACTTTGCAATCAGCCTCTTCTATAGTCAGGGTCTCCATACTGTGACTGTTCCCTGGGCAACATACAGATCCTTGTCTTTAAGTACCATAGTTTGAGAGCTGTGAATCTGAGCACTGTTTTTAATGGAAATATATATGGTAGCTGCTCTTACCCATAATTTTGTTCTCCAAGATTTCACTTACTGGAGTCGAAAGTGTTAAAGCAGAAAAGTCTATAAATCGTTAATGCATAATTTTAAAAACTGCACATTGCTCTGAGCAGCATGACAAACCCTCAAACTGTCCTCTTGCTACATCCTGCTCGGCACGTGGGCCATCCCTTTTGTCTAGTGTTTCCATGCTGTGTACATGACCTGCCCATTGTCACCAACTACTTTCTCAGGCTGAATCAGCTATATAGTACTGTGGTGCTTGGGTTCATTTTAATTACTAATGTCCCCAAAATGCAAGAAAGTGATGCAAAGAAAGAACATGGAAACCAGAATAGTTCTGTGGAGTCAACCTGGCAATGCCATGGGGCATATAGTACTTGAAATCTTAGTTAAAGCAATAATCCCACTGAAGGAGATCAAGGGAATACAAATTGGAAAGGAAGAAGTCAAAGTATCTTTATTTGCAGATGATATGATAGTATACATAAGTGACTCTAAAAATTCTACCAGGAAACTCCTACAGCTGATAAATACTTTCAGAAAAGTGGTTAGATACAAGTTTAATGCAAAAAAAAATCAGTAGCCTTTTTATATACAAATGACAAACACGGAAAAAAGGTATTAGGGAAGGCTGTGTATTGGTGGCACACACCTTTGATTCCAGCACTTGGGAGGCAAAGGCAGGGGGATCTCTGTGAGTTCGAGGCCAGCCTGGTCTACAGAGCTAGTTTCAGGACAGCCAAGGCTACACAAAGAAACTTGTCTCAAAAAACTAAAAACAGAAAAAAGGAAAGAAAAGAAAAGAAAGAAATCAGAGAAACAACTCCTTTCACAATAGCCTCAAATAATATAAAATATCTTGGGTAACTCTGCTCAAGCAAGTGAAAGACTCGTATGATTAAAAACTTCAAGTCTGTGAAGAAAGAAATAGAAGATGATGTGAGAAAATGGAAAGATCTCCCATGCTCATGGATCAGTAGGATTAACATAGTAAAAATGACCATCCTACCAAAAGCAATCTACAGATTCAATGCAGTCTCCATCAAAATTCCAACACAATTCTTCACAGACCTTGAAAGGACAATTCCCAACTTCATATGGAAAAACAAAAGACCCAAGATAGCAAAAACAGTCCTGAAAAATAAAAGCACTGCTGGTAGTCCCAACATTCCTGGTTTCAAGTTATACTACAGAGCTACAGTAATGAAAACTGCATGGTGTTGGCATAAAAGCAGACAGGTTGATCAATGGAATCGAATTGAAGACCCAGACATAAATCCACACACATATGAACACCTTGAACACATTGGCACAGGAGACAACTTCCTGAACAGAACACCAATAGCACAGGCACTAAGACTAACAATTAATAAATGGGACCTCCTGAAACTGAGAAGCCTCTATAAGGTAAAGGACACTGTCAATAAGACAAAACGAAGCCTACAGAATGGGAAAAGACTTGTGCCAACTCTACTTCTGATAGAAGACTAATATCCAAAATATATAAAGAACTAGACATCAAAAAAACAAATAATCCAATTAAAAAGTGGGGAACATGGGTGGAGAGATGGCTCAGATGTTAAGGGCACACTGGTTGCTCATCCAGAGGTCCTGAGTTCAATTCCCAGCAACCACATGGTGGCTCACAACCACCTATAATGAGATCTGGTGCCCTCTTCTGGTGTGCAGGCAGAATACTGTATACATGATAAATAAATAAATCTTTTTTTTTAAGTGGGAAACAAATCTAAACAGAGAATTTTCAATAGACAAATTTCAAATGGCTGAGAAACACTTATGTTTAACATCCTTAGCCATCAGGGAAATGCAAATCAAAACAACTCCATGATTCTATCTTACACCTGTCAGAATGACTAAGATCAAAACCACAAGTGACAGCTCATGCTGGAGAGGATGTGGAACAAGGGGAACACTCCTCTATTGCTGGTGGGAGTGCAAACTTATACAGCCAGTATAAAAATCAATACAGTGGTTCCTCAGAAAGTTGGGAATCGATCTACCTCAAGACCCAGCTATACCACTCTTGGGCATATACCCAAAGGATGCTCAATTATACCACAAGAACACTTACTCAACCATATTCATTGCCACTTTATTCATAATAGCCAAAAACTGTCAGGTGGTGGTGGCGGTGGCGGCGGCGGCGGCGGCGGCAGCAGCAGCAGCGTACGCCTTTAATCCCAGCACTCAGGAGGCAGAGGTAGGTGGATCTTTGTGAGTTTGAGGCCAGCCTGGTCTACAGAGCAAGTTCCAGGACAGGCTCCAAAGCTACACAGAGAAATCCTGTCTAAAAAAAAAAAAATAGCCAAAAACTGGAAACAATCTGGATGTTCCTCAACAGAAGAATTGATGAAGAAAATGTGGTATATTTACATAATGAAGTATTGCAATATTGGTCAGCTTTAAAAAAAAAAGACATCATGAAATTTGCAGATAAATGGATAGAACTAGAAAAAAATTATCCTGAGTGAGATAATCCAGACCCAGAGAGATAAATGAGGTATATATTCACTTATAAGGGCATATTGCCAGTTAAGTAAATGATAACCAAGCTGTGATCAGTAGACCCAAAGAGGTTAGGTTAAAAAGGAGGGGTCTAGAGAGGATACAGGGATCTCCCAGGGAGGAGGAAATATGGGTGGACTTGGGGAGTGGGGATCAGGCTTGAGGGAGATGGAGTGAAGAGAGAGAATACAGGGAAGGATGGCTGGAATTGTGGGGGTGGGGAGCATTTGGGGAGCTGGAAACCTAGTGCTATGGAAACTTTTTTCAACTCCATAAATGAACATGCTAGTCTTTGACATCTCTTTTGAACCATTTTTACATCTGCCTGGTTCCCTCTTTGAATGGGTTATACATGTGTTAATATTTATAACTGTATGGAAATTAGGATTTTACATTTTCCTGAAAATTAGGTCAGCATTCGCACCCTACAACCAACTCCCTTCCATCACAGGGCACAGGGCTGAACTCCCAGCCTTGGTCTCATTGAGCAGAGAAAGCTTCCCATCCCCCACCGAGGATCCTCCCTTGGGTGAGCATTTGTGGTTGCATACTCCCCCCCACCCCCCACGCGCCCCCACCAAGAGAAAGGAATACCCCTAAAGACACACATTTGAATTATAAATCAAAACCAGTCCCTCACTGGTAGACTGTGTCTCGTATAAAGGGTATAAGGAAAATCAAAATCTGAAATGGAGATTTTAAAAAATAAAGAGACAGAGCAGTTTCCAATGAATCTCCCTTCAAGCTCTTGCTCTATCTCCATCCCAGACACCCTCCTGCAGCTGTCAGTCAAAGCTCCCTGTGATCACCAATGCCTTTTGTTTTCCCAACACCTACATCCTCACTTCCAGGGGACTCTGGGACTCTGCCTCCTCCCCAGCATCACTCTCTCACAAAGAAGATCCCCACCTTCCCCTTGCACTCCTCAGCTTCCACCTCTGTTACTTGCACACAGTGCAAGTTCTGTCCGGTTCCCAGTGAAACTGTGTGGCCCTCTCAGCTGCTGCCAGGCCTCTGGCCCTATGAATGCCAGAGATGTGGCTGCAGATGCCCGTGCTCATTCAAGGCTTCCAGATAACCTTTCTCAGCATCAGTTCTGTTTCCTATAGATGATCTTCCACTTTTTCAAGCCCCCACCAACTTTCTCCCACTACCCCCTGACTTCACAACTAGAGCAACACATTAGATAAAAATCCTCCCTCTCCCACACACTCTTAATGGTCAGCCTGTACCCCGACTCCACTCACCTCTTACCTACCAGCCATCCACTCCTTTGCTCTACCTTGTGGCAAACTTGGAGGGGAATGTCTCCAGTGATTTCCTTCCTGAATCCCCAGGGCACTTCTCTGCCCTTTTCCCTCTCTAGCTTTCAGGAACAGCCTTCAAACTGGTACATCCTGCGTAGCGGAAGCACCCTCACTCACACTCTGTGTATGAGATGCCCACTGCTGCCTGGTCCAACCTCTTCTTATGCCCCTCTCCTCAGTCCCAGCTCTGTATACCAGACCGCTCAGTGCTGAGTTCTTCACGTTCCAAGGAGGGGACGGACTCGACCATTCCATGTTTCTATAGTTCTTCATGTTCCAAGGAGGGGATGGACTCCACCATTCCATGCCTTTATGTAAGTCTATGTACTCATATTTTTTTCTAGCCTGGACCTCATACTTGTTCTTCACAAACAGCTGCTTGATAGACTTCTTTACTAAAAGCATCTCCATTTTCTGTGGTACCAGGAACTATCGCTTCTCCTCCATGTGCTCAGGGAAAGCAGCTGGTGGCTCATGGCCATACTTTCTCAGCACCCAGGAGCTGCATTCAGCTTAGGGGAGATGCTTCAGTAAAGTTGGGGTTCATCCCTACCACCAGCGCATCCTCTAATGTGAGTGTGCTATTCTGGACAGGTGCCAGACGCCAGCTCAGCTCCAGAGCTCCCTGTGGAGTCAGCCAAGGCCCCTGTTAGGTCTGTACACTGACCTCCTCCTCTGCTAAGGACAGCTCCCTGACCCACACAGGTGATGCTCCAGTGGGCCAGGCCCATAGGCTCCCTGTCCTCAAATCTCTGTCAAAGAGTCAATTTCCCAGAGACCAAGCCGGTAGTCCCCAGTAGCTGACAGATCATTTCATATGTTAATGTGACTAGGCCAAGGTACCCAGATATTTTTTTAAACACCATTATCATATTATAGTGATATCACTATAAATGTATTTTTATGTGTGGTTAATGCTAAAATCAGTAGCTTCTGAGCAAAAAGCATACCCTCCAGGCTGTGGAGAGCATTACCCAATCAGCAGAAGTCTTGGAGAATGAAGAATAGTTTTCACCCAGAAAGAGGGACTTCCACCTCCATACTACCACCCTACCCACACCACACAGCTCACCACACAGAACCTGTGTTCACCAACTGCCACCTTCTCCAGCTGCTCTGCCCCACCTGCCCCTCTCTGCGCCAGTCTGAACTGCCCAGGTCTCCAGCGTGCTAGTTGGCCTTGTAGAGTTCACATTGGCCAGCCTCAGAACTATATGCTCATTCCTTACAATAAGTACCCTATCTGTCTGTCTGTCTGTCCATCCATCCGTCCGTCCGTCCATCCATCCACCCATCCATCCATCCACCCATCCTTTATCTTTCTCTTTGTTCTGTTTCTCTGGAGAACCAGACTAACACACACATCCAGGTAAAGCCCCCACATTTCTGTGGTCCCTGCGGCTCTGACCTCTGCCCCAGTCATACTTTTCCATTTCAGGCTTTAGGTAGGTGGGTATACATTTTATTCCTCAGTGTGGAAACTCCTACAGGAAATTCTTTTGTCTTAGTTCTGTGCTCAGAATGCCAGAGGACACAGCCTAGAACTTCGATGACCAAAGTCTAACCACTTTCTACACATCTATAAGGAGGCCCATGGGGGGTGGGGAGCAATGGGAACAGGGAGAAAAATAGGCACACTAAGGTTCGAGGGGCAGATGCTTTCCTGCCCCAGTGGAAAGGGCTGGTGTTGTTCCACCCCCCTCCCCCCCAAAAAAGTAGTGATGGCCCCTTCGGGATCACCAGGCTGGTAAGTGAGGAGAGTAAGGACCCATGTCTTACCTGCCATCCCTGCTCCATCTCAGGCAGTGTCCCGGGAGGGGGTCGGCAGAGGAGGAGAGTCACTTCCTCTGGAGCCCCACGCAGTAAATGGAGCACTTCCTACAAGAAACCCAGTCACAGTCAAGTCTGGGGTGGCCTCATTGGGAGCTGCTGCTTTGTGCTATTCACTGCTCCCAGGAAACCACCTCCCCTGCCTTGACCTATAGCTTGGCTCCAGAGAACTTGGGAAAACACCATTGTAAGCTTAACTCCCCAAACACCCAGGAGCCAAGAGCCACCAACAACATCTTGGGACCTCACAGCAGCAATACATAGAGGCCTTCAGGAATCTCTTCCTAATGAGCCTGAGGCCCTAGACCTGCTCCCCTGTGGAACTGCAATGATGTCACCTCTGATCCCTGCCTTTTCTCATGATCCTGCCTGCTTCCTTCTACATGGCCCAGGGGTAATCTTTCTAAACCACTCTCCTGCTGAGCCATCTCCCTCCTCACCCCAACCACACAGATCACAGAACCTGCATTTGCCTACCACTGCCTTTCAAACTGCTCTCTCCTGCTGCTCATCTTTGTCACACAGCCTGAGCTTCCCCAGTCCCGAACCTGTGCTCAAGCCACCCTCTCTCTGCCGGTGGTGCCTTTATAGTTTCCGTTTCCTATCCACACCAGGATCATTCAACCTCCCCGCCTTCTCCACATTTGGGACTAGATAATTCTTTGTTGGGACCCATGCCCTGTGTGCCAAAGGGTGTTCGGCAGCATCACTAGTCTCTACCCACAAGATGACAGCAGCACCGATCAGTTGTAACAACCATAATTGTCAGAATTCACCAAAAGTCCCACAAGAGGCAACATCTAGCCTCCTGGAGAACCTCTGATCCAGATGCTCCACAATGTCCCCTCAGTTGCCCAGGTCTGCCATTGATTATATTCTTCAAGTTTATATCTGGAATGTCCTCCAATGGCTCATGTGACAAAGGTTTGGTCTCCAACTCATGGTGCTGTTGGGAGGTGATGAGATCTACAGGAAGTGGGGCCTAGTTGGACTGTACCTTTGAAGGGGATATTGGGTCTCTCTGTGTCTTTCTTTTTCTCTGTCTCTCTGTCTCTATCTCTATCTGTCTCTGTCTCCTCTCTGTCTCTGTCTGTCCGTCTCTCTCTCTTTCTCTCTCTCCCTTCCTCTCTCCCTCCTTCTTTCCTTCCACCTCAGCTGCCATGAGGAGAGAAGCTTCCCTTTGCCACACACTCCCCACCATAAAGTCTGCTTCGCCAGAGACCCCGAGCCAGTGGAACCAAACACGCATGGACTAAAACCCCTGAAGCTATGAGACAAAGCCAGACTTCCCTTTTTCAAGTCAGTGTTCTCGGGCATCTTGTCACGGTGGCAGAAAACTCACAGCCTGGCACCTGGGTATGTCCACAAAAGCCTGGGCTGTCTTTCATGGTCCACCCTCCGTAGCGTCTGCGGTTTTCCTGTCTTTCTCACCCCCATCAGGACCCTGAGGATGTGCAGTCTCCTCACTGCCCCCCATCTCTACAGTCCTTGGGACTGCAGCTCCCCAGAAGTGGCCCAGAGATCTGCACTTGGGTCACTCAGAGGTCCGAGGACAGGCCTTCTCATCTAGAACTGCACAGAACCCCCCCCATCCCACTCAAGCTTCTTTCTACCTTTGAACACGCTGCTTTGGCACGCCCTGTGTGGGCTGCATGAAGCATCCGCATGGGCTTGGCTGGAGCGAGGGACAGAGAAGAGAGGGAAGGTGGTGTTGGCTCCTGGCTCCCTCTGTTGGGCCATCACAGGACGATGACATCCCTCAGTGAAGGCCTCGGACGGGACCATGCCAGTGAACCCTGTCACCCATTCTGTCTCTACGGTTGGGTAGCTGCTCCTTCCCGTCCCCTTTGGAGTTGGGAAATGCGGATAGCTGTACTCCACATCACCATACTCACCTCTCACTTCCCAACAACATGCTCACACCATTATTAAAGTCTCTTCAAATGACTATTTTCTGCCAATATTCCAACTAACACAGACATTTCCTTGGCATTTTGTATTACAAGTCTCTCTCTCTCTCTCTCTCTCTCTCTCTCTCTCTCTCTCTCTCACCTTCACTATCATATTATTTTTATTTTTAACTATGTTTACGCCTGTGTGTCTCTGTGTGAGTATGTACATGTGAATGCAATCTGGAGCTGGAGTTACAGGAATTTGTGAGCTCCTGGACACAGGTGCAGAGAACCAAACTCAGGCGCTCTGTGAAACAGTACGTGCTCTTACCCACTGAGCCATCTCTCCAGCCCCTCACATTTCTGACCACAGGTGGAACAGTCTATGCTACACTATGCATACAAATCTCCACATTCTGCCCATGAATCTCAGGGAGAGTGGAAAGGGACCGTCCTTAGTCCCTCCAGCTTCACCTCACCTCCTAGAACGTAGAGACCTTTAGCCAGCACACAAGCAGGTTTTAGGTCCAGGTACACTGAGGGGCCTACTGGAGAGCAATGCTTACTCAAAGTCATATATTTTAAAACTGAGATAGAAAATAAATGTGGGCACATCCTGTTGATTGCTTTCTGTGGGCTCCAAGCCCAGATTCAGGTGGAAATTCCAAGAACCCAAAGTATTCTCTGTGGGGATGGCCCTCAAAGAAACATGACTTACATCAGCAGACATCCAGAGCTGTACTCCCCACCCCCAGCTCACATCCAGAGCTGTACTCCCTATCCCCCAGCTCACATCCAGAGCTGTACTCCCCACCCCCAGCTCACATCCAGATCTGTACTCCCCACCCCCAGCTCACATCCAGAGCTGTACTCCCCATCCCCCAGCTCACATCCAGAGCTCTACTCCCCCACCCCCAGCTCACATCCAGAGCTGTACTCCCCACCCCCAGCTCACATCCAGATCTGTACTCCCCACCCCCAGCTCACATCCAGATCTGTACTCCCCACCCTCATGGCTCTGAGCACCTGGAAGGCAAGGCCTTCTATGGGCTTTCCATTCACTGCCAGGATAATGTCACCAGCTGCAATGGCTCCGTGCTCTTCAGCTGGCAGCCCAGGAAAGAGCCTCTTAATCCTTACAAAGTCGCTCTTGAGGTGGCTGCAGTTTCCTCTCTCCATCTGCACGAAGCTGAATCCCAAACCACTGCTATTCTTCTTCAGTTTGACTTCAAACTTAGGACCTGTAACATGGGAGTTCATGAAAATAGACCCTTTGGTGGGTGGCAACTGGCTGGCCTAGACCTATGAGTCGTGTGGAGGAGATGAATAGCTTCTGTCTTGCAGAGAAGTATTTCATGTGCTAACTTTGATGATGGAGTCCATCACACACATGACAGATCAGTGCTGCCCACAGATAGAATCTAAGTTATAAATGCAAACCATAAAGGTCCTTTCAAAGCTCTCAAGTAGCTACATGTTTTAAAAGTAAAAGGCAACAGGTAAAATAAAGTTAAATTATATATTGTATTTAACTCAGTACAGGTGCTCCTCAGTTTACAAGGGGATTACATCCTGGTAAATCCTATGGGGAAGACTGTGTTGAGAGTACACTGAATGAACCTAACCTTCCCAGCATCCTACTTTAGCAACACAGCCCAGGGCAGGTTCCCCTGGCAACTAAGCCCCATCTCATCACCACTTCCCAGCATCTTAGTGAGAGACTCAAGCTCCAAGTATGGTCTCTTTGGAATATGTGTGACTCTTACACTCTCGTCATGCTGTGTTAGAGACTGTCTGCATATCTGAACTACTACCTCATCGGTATGGAGTCCACACAAAAGATGATCGAGCTCCCCCTCATTCTTCTGGTAGACTAAATCTTTGCACTCTAGTTCCCTCCATCCATTTGGATTGCCACACTGTAAATGCTCAACAGTCAGTCACACATGGCTGCCATACTAAGTGTTTAAATATAAACAACTAGATGTATATGTAAGGATGGAGCTTTAGACATTCACCTGTCTGCGTATAGCATCCAGTAAAGTTTGTATTACATATACGTTGTGATGTGGGGTCTTAACGTGTTTTGGTATATGCAGAATGAAATTTAATGTAAACAGATCACAGGGGCAATGGCAGTCAACTCTGAAGAATGTTCTCCCTGTCATTTTGTTTGGCCATATACACTGACCATAAGACCCATCACTTCTGGTCTGCCAGAGATGGACACAGCCTTGGGCATCTAGGGAGTCTAGTAACCAATGGGAGCCTCCGGGCTTCTCCTGGTTTGTCTCCACTAATTTAGAAGGTAATCAGTGAACAGAGTGACAGAGCCTGGAATTGTAAATTTTCACTGGAGCAAGAATGAAAACAGCTGAAGCAGAGAGTGAGGTCTGTGGCTTGAGCACGTCTGTGTTGGCACACTGGCCTCAGCTGCTCAGTGTTTAGCTCACTGTTCAAAGGTTCCATTTGCGGTACACAGAGGAGTTGAGGGGAGAAGAGGCAGCCTTGGTTTAAGGATGATAGCATCACCATGCCTCCAACCTGCCTCACAGCTCCTGGAGCATGACCATCACTATCCCCATGGCAGGAGTGAGATACGGTTAAGCTCCAACGCATAATGTTCTATGGAAACAGGACTTTCCTGGCAGGAAACAAAATCACACAGACATGCAGAGAGGCAGCCCCTCAAGAGATGCAGTATGTCTCTCTAGGCTGGCCACGGCTGTGACCTTTTAAAGGATGCTGCTAACAAGGCTAGGTTCCTGACTGCCTTGTCTCCCAGTCTGCCTAGTCAGTCCTAGGATGTCTCTGTTGCAAGTGCCTGGCTGGAATGTAGAACTAATTGTATCTGAAAATACCTGACCCTTTCATGTCCATTTCATCCCTAAATATTCATGTACAAACATTAATATTCAGGCGGGTGATCAGGAAACTGCACAAGGCTTGGGAGCAGAATCATTGATGTAGTCATTTGGGCACAACGTATTTTGATTTTTCAAAGACCGTTTTCCACCAGCTTGGATGATAATCATGAGCCACACAATTTGTTTAACCCAGAGGAAGCCTCCCTGCCTTTCTCCTTTGACTTGACACCTCTAAAGCAGTATATAATGATATGACAATAGTAACACTCAATTCTCTCTCCTCTTACCATCCGTCACTGCTACGACAGGTCTGCCAGACCTGGCTGTTACCAGGGAAACAGCCATGTGCTCATCTCCCATCCTGTCATCATCAGAAGGACACTGTGGTGCAGCCCTGGGGCCTCTCCTCTCTAAGACCAGCCGTGCCACCTAGAAAGATGAGTGGACAAACTCAATTTATACTTCATGTGCTAACCGCAGATGCTTCTTAATTTTCTGCTGCTTCCAATAAGCTGCTTCATTTGATTCTCAAATCCAAATCTCTAGTCTAGCTCTTTGTGGGATATAGATTGGCAGATCCAGCTGTAACTGGACAAGTGCCACTGGAGGTAACGTGTGTACCTACCTCGGTGTCGGCACATTCGGTGGCTTGTTCCCCCTCCCCCTGCATTCGCTCTCCCCTCCCCTCCTCATTCTGCTTAAGGTATCTTTCTCTTTGTATATGCTCCTTCAGGCCTTGGAGTCAGCCCCTATTAGCTTCTCAAGGGTCACACTGGAGTCATCCAGCTCTCCTCCTTCCACCTCCATGCTCGTTTGGTTTGAAGGCTTATGGGTTCTCCAGCAAAAGTAATTCCCTCAGAACATCTCCTTTCTCTCTCCACTGCCAGGAACACTGCAGCAAGCTCTAACCTACCTTGCTGGCCCATTTCCATTTCTTTGGTCCACTCCCAGCATGGTTACAAGTGCACTGGTCTAAGGCACAAAACTGAACTTGCAATGGTCAGTTAAAAGGCCCCAATATCTCCCATCACCTGAATCCCAAAACCACGGAATGGCGTCCCAGGTCCATGCTGATCGACCCTCCTCCATTTTTCCTGGCTTGGTTTCTTATCCTTCCCCATAGCATCTTGTGCTCTCATTACCCAAAATGGTTCAAAATGCAGTGAGTGGACATCACCAGGAAGCTTATTAGAAATGCCAAGCTTCCATTTGGGGCACTTGACGCTGACTTCTGCCGCAATCGTCATTCAGCACCAGGCTTATGACCCCACAGTGGCAATTCCTACTTGTCATTGTGCCAGTGTCCAAACATAGTTTCTCTAGCCTTGTGCATTAGTGAAGGCCTAATAAACAGTGTTAATTAATTATGACCCCTTCTCAAGATGTGAGGCGAGACCGCAACTGTACCTGGCAGTTGGGTAGAAGACCCTTGAAATCTTTTCTCTCCCTGTTAACTCCTTTATCACCAAGAGAAAGCCATAGAAACATGTGGCATGGGATACTGGAACGATTAAAGGGCTCCAATGTGAGGCAGAGGACAGAGCCCTGTGGTGGTCCTGGGGCTCTGCCTGGGCATCACATGGACTGGAGGGCACACTGAGCACCTCTAGCTCTCAGCATCACTGAATCACTATCTCACTGTAGTGGACAGAAACCCAGAACAACCCAGCTCAGGTCCTGGTGGGTGGAAGCACAGGGCAACAGACAAGGACGTGAACAGGGAGAAGGGGGTCACTGTGGGCAAAGTGTGAAAGAGACAGGGCCTGAGTGCAGGTGGAGGCCCTAGTCAGTGGGGTTGGCACAGGCAGGGGTACAGCCAGAGCCAGCCTGCAGGAGCCTGTGCTCTCCCTCAGTTCTGCTCTGCTGTCTGAGACCCAAATCAAAGCAAGCAACTACAGACTTTCCAAATCTATTTAAAGGGTGTGAGGTTTTCTACTTTAGAACATCTGTCTGCTACCTCCTGGTTTTCACATTCTCATAGAAAAATGGTGTGAAGATGAAGAGTGAGAAAGGAAAAAAGGAGACTAAAAAAAAGTCCTGTTTTGTTTCTTGGCTGCCTCACTCCTACCTGGAGGCAACCGTGACTTCTGGAAAGCTCTGGAAGTAAGGAAAGGTCCCCATTCATGGCGTACTCACCTGCCCAGGACCCTTGAGATACTGCACAGCCTGCTTGTGAGTGAGGCCACTTAGACTCACTCCATCCACCTGCAGGAGTCGGTCACCTGGGGAAGGAATGCTGGTCACATGCCCTGTCCTCCAGGGATGCAAGAACAACTCTCTGTCAGACTCCTGCCTATGGGGCCGGAAGCAGAGCTGCCAGGTGGCCCTGGGTTCAGTGGGAGCCTGCATGAGCCTGAGCATCAGCTGCCTCTCTGCACGCCCTATGCCCGTTCCTGGGGCACACAACAGAGCAAGGACATGAAAGCCTGTCTATTATTGGCTCACAGAATGGCCAAGCCAGGTCTGGTCACCCTTATCTTTCCTCCTGCTTTCCTGTGAAACTATTTTTTAAAACATTTTCAACTCACTCGGTGGTAATATTTATATCCCCAGGATGTTTTCTATTTCAAAAAAGGTCGGGAAGACAATAGTTGATGTTAGAAATACTGGAACGCAAGGAGAAACAGAAATAAATAATATCTTTAGTGTCTTTTTCTGGTTCGGTTGGGCAGTTTTGGAGAATAAAAATCACTCCTTTCCTTCAGAACAATGAGAAAGGATTCAGGGCAGAGAAAAAGCTCACAGTGCCCCTATACTAAAGTAGGGTCACCAGTACCAAGTCTGCTTTCCAGGGGAGGGCAGCTCACAATATCCCCCACCTGAAGTGGAGTCACCAATCCCAGTTCTTTTTTCTGGGGGAGGGCAGAGAGGATGCTCACAGCTCACGATGTTGCCCATTCTAAAGTGGGGTCGCCAGTATTGGCCCTTTTCTGCCTAAGGAAGCAATGCTCTCCCCCAGCAGCAAGCTTCTCTTAAATTTCCTACTCAGTTTTTATTATGAACTTTAGACCACTGCCAACTGATCAGGCGGGTGGAGCAGATGAAATCTTCCTCCCCTTCCCAGGCAAAGAAATCAGGCCCTGAAGAGACAGGGGGCTCTAGAGCTGACATGAGCAAGGCTTGAGCTGTCTCTTTCAGCCAGAGTTCAAAACCACAGAGAGCAGAACTCCCAGCAGGACGTGGCCCTCACCCTGTCGGATCTGTCCTTCCTTGGCAGCTGGGCCTCCAGGAACGATGGATTTCACGAAGATTCCTCCATGAGGTACACTTGTATTAATGCCACCCTATGGAAAAAAGGCAATACTCAAAACCCACCTGTCCCCTCTGGGTGCCTTCCAATCTTCCTCACAAGAGAACCCACCTTTCCCAACTACGATACAGCCCACTCTGACAGTCTTCTGCACCCACCCAGACAAACTCTCTTCCCCAGTGAGCAAGAAGGTCAGGTTTACACAGACCATAACAATACAGGCTGAGTGACAAAACCAAGCCAAGCCAAGCCCCAGTTGGCACATGGCAGGTGTTCTGTAACCAGAGTCGTGTATGGTGCACAATGTGTAGGCAATAGGTAGCATAGGCAGGCTTGCCCTAAGGACTGAGGACTTGTGTTTGGCACACCTTGTATGTTTGTGAACACAAATTCAGGAGGAAAAATAAGTTGAAACTACTCAGTATCTTGCGACTCTTTTTCTATGTAACCCACGCTGGCATTGAACCCAGGTCCTCTCCTGCCTCCGAGATTGTAGAGTTACAGGCATGTACCACTGTGCCTGGCTCTGCAACTTGTTTTTTGTTTTTTTAACCTGACAATAGAGCATGAACCTGAAGGTCAGAAGATCAAGGTCCGAGGCTGCTTCTCTATTCCGATTTACTTTATAAATGTAAACACACATGTAGATGGATATTTTATCAATGGTACTTTCCTGTCTGTACTTCCCACTCCACTACTAACAATACAATAATAATGACTGTGTGTTCATACATCTCCCTTTGCTATTCTCCATACTGGTATAATCATATAGAAGTCAAAATGGACAGCCAAGCCAGTCAGCTGAACACTCTGTTTTAGTTGGGATCTTAAACGTCCCTCATAGGTCTCGTGTTAATGCTTAGCTCCTGGCTGGAAAGCAGTAGAACCTGAAAGAGTGGAGCCGAGTGGGAAGTCTTTAGGTTACAAGGGTGAGCACTTGAAGAGGCAATTGAGACCCCATTCTTCCTCTTTCCTTCACTTCCTGGCCATGAGGGAGTGATTTATCCACCCCATCCTTCCACCAGGATATGCTACCACAGTCCCAAAGCAGCCAGTCATGGATTGAAACCTCTATAACTGCAGGCCATAATGAACCTCTTCCCTTTGTAATTTGATTATATCTCTGTTATTTGTTATAGTGGTGGAAAGGTAATTAACAGACACCATGGGATAATGGAATTCTATGCAAGACTCAAGATTCCCCTGAAACTCTGTTCCTAGCAATGCTAACACAACACTTCAAAGTGGCCAAGCACCAGGAAAGGGCCTATGATCCGCCCAAAATCTGGCTGCTGCTGTGAGCTCACATAGCCTAGCCTTCCTTGCTAAACTCCAGGCTCCTGGTCCTCTACCTCTCCAGCTCCTCAGCTAGCTTGGAAAAGCATACTGAACTTGCACATGAACAGTGCAGTTCTCCCATCCTAGGGAAACAGATTGAAGTTCATTTCACACTATTTAGTAGTCTTTGTGTCTTATTAACAAACACAGACCAATCCAACTCAGCTAGGTTGTACAAAATAGAGGCTCATAGTCAGTGTTGTCCATATGGCTTTCTTCTCAGTGAGTACCTGGTGGAAACCTTTCCATGTGGGCAGAGCTAGTGCTGATTCATTTGTCTTGGGGACATTAGCTGGGATTCTATGCATGTGTGCCAGAGTGCAAGCAACCTTTGCTCAATTGATCCGTACTCAGTTTCTTCAACGCACTTGTCGCTGTTAGCAACACAGCATTCAACACCTTCACATGCACAGCCGTACTTAGTGGGATCCACATTTCTATGTCTGTGGGCCCAGGGATATGTGAATTTTTTTCATTACAGTAGATTTTGCCAGCTTGCATCTTAACGTGAATGTGCGTGTAATTATTCACATTTCCACCAGCTCAGTGTGACAGTACCCTTTTCTGTATCACACCAGCTATATCTGGCCAAGCTGACAGTTATAAATGCTAAAGTTTCCCGTTTACTTGCTTGTATACTCCAGTAGCTTTTATTAGGTTTGAATGTCTTTTATTTGTTTAATGGTCATTTGGATTTAAGGGAGACATTTCAGTAATTATTTTTGAAATGGAAATTCTCCAAAGACAATCAGTGTTTTTGCTAGCCCAAAGAAATCACCAATCTCCTCTTGGCATATGCATTTGCATATATCTAAATAATCTAAATTTTAGCAAGTTTTTTAGATGAGAAATTGCTGTGTTTGGTGTCTTATGATAGGATTGCTTTATCAAGCCAAGAACAAATTGACCATTTTAGTCCCAGCCTGTTCAGGCACTATGGACTTATGAGCCTTATGTCCTGGTTGTACAAAATAGAGGCTCATAGTCAGTGCTTTTATGTGCTGGCAGTTAGGCATTTCAAGGATCCTTGCTGTAGATCCACAGGGGAAGCAAAGCATGCTCTCCTCACTCATCATTTGGGTTACCTGTGAAATGTTTCATTTGCCTTTGACATTTCCTTATGTGCTGGGAATTTCCACTCTGTTTCTTTGAATCCAACAGTGTCATCAATAAAGTCTAGCTCTATCTCAAGATCCTAAGTACTGGGTCATATTCAGTGTTCACTAATACAAACAGTGCCTCCCCAACCTGGACCTCTGAATTTATGTGCACCACCTTTGTAGACACCATTTCCCGTACCCTTTGGTGATTCGTTACATAGGGAATCTCCCTTCTTAGACATCTGCCAGTAGAGATCAAAAGCCAGATGCAAAATGCCAGACACGGTGAAGACCACAAAGGCTGAACTTTGCCCTGGCCCCGGGACAATGTAGCACAAGTTTATTTCCTCCTTGGGATGACAGTAAGTCACTCACTGCCCTTCGGTTTCCATCCATGAAGCTCTACCTTACTGCCTCTTCTCACTGTCCAGCTTAAGCTTGGAGCCAGACTGCTTCACCCAGTTTCTCTCATGTTACCTCCTTCTTCTAGAGCTCTTCCTTAGAACCTGTCCACAGCACAACCTCCAGCTG
>CABHPH010151755.1:5414-30377 GCA_902168325.1 Peromyscus nudipes
CTTTTTATTTAGTTGTAGCGTTTGTTTGTTTTGTCTTCATACAAGGTCTTCCTGTGTGGTACCAAGAAGTAGCCCCAAACTCACAATCCTCCTGCCTCAACCTCCCAAGTACTGGGATCACATCACAGGCTTTGTATCCAAGCCCAGCTACTTTTTGTTCTCTCTCTCTGTCTCTCTCTGTCTCTGTCTCTGTCTCTGTCTCTCTCTCTCTCTCTCTCTCTTTCTCCTGAATTCTAGCTTCTCTTTAACCATGAATTGCATATATTATACATAGTCTTGGAGACTAGGGTGTCGTGGGGACAGTGTCTGTCCATGCTGCTTTTTTCTATAAATAGCTAATAACAAGCATTGTCGCAGAGACAACACCCCCCACCCCAACTGGGTCTCACTACATAACCCTAGCTGGCCTCAAACTCAGAGATCCACCTGCCTCTGCCTTCTGAGTGCTGGGTTTATGAGATTAAAGATGTATACCACCATGTCTGAAAACTAGAGGCTGGCATCCCTGGGTAGACACTAATTCTTTTTTATTTTTTACTTTGTTGCTAAACCACTCTATGAATACATGATAGCATAAAAACATCTCAACCATTCATCCCCTCCCCTACCCTACTCATCGCTATCCAAGGCCACTTCAGCCAAACCCTCCCTCCAGCCACACACAGTTCCTGTCTTGAAGATGCTGAATATCAAGCTAACTGGTCCAGTTAAATGGCTGGGTGGCATCACTTCTCCAGCTCAGACACTGGTGTGAGGAAGTCTTTGTTCCCTGTAAATACCAGTGTTGTCTATTGGAGATGCTGGTGATGTGTGAAGACCAGTGTGGACCCTTCAATGTCAAGAGCCCATCTCCACTAGAAGGCCCTCGGGATCGTACACATGCAGTCACATGGCTAATGGCCTTCCTGACCTCTCTGCAATGGGGAATCCACTTTCATAAAAACAGTATAAGAGTCTGGAGATAGTAAAGGACCTACAACAGGGAGCCTGGAGGAGCAGTGTGTGTGTGTGTGTGTGTGTGTGTGTGTGTGTGTGTGTGTGTGTGTGTATACATGTGTGTGTGTGTGTACATGTGTGTATGCATGCACACACACACAGGTTCATGTGTGCATGCAGGTATGTAGATATGTGTGAGCATCCATGTGGAGGACAGAGGACAACACTGACTGTCTTCTTTCATCACCCCTCACTTTCCACTTTTGAAACAGGGTTTCTCACTGAACTCAAAACTATACTGGCTGGCCAGCAAGCTCCTGGGATCTTCTTGTCTCCCACACTGTCCCTCCACACTGGGGTTCCAGACACATGCTTTTCCAGGGTGCTGGGGATCCAGACTCAGCTAGCCCTTTGTGGACTGAGCCATCTCCCAACCCAGAGTGCCTGTGGAGTTACTCCTTCACCACACTTACTCGGTATTGTAACAGAGTCATGTACTTAGGGCAAAGCTGTGGATGAGTTCTGGTCCGGGTACAATTACTGTCTGCTAGGCTAAGCAGAGGCTTCAGACAGTGGGGGGTTCCCTGTAAGGGAGGAAGGGAGCATTTAGTGCAATGGAGAAGTTAAGGAAAGGCCCTGCTGAAGTGTCAGAGGCAGAGGGATCCAAGGCAGCTTTAGAAGGATCCACGTGAGAGTTTTCACAGCCACAACTAGGCCTCCATCACTGAACCATGCTGGAGTGGTGCCCATCCAAATGCAAGAATTTTCTGGGTGCCTTCATGATCCCAAAACCTAGTCAGAAGGCAGGTGGCATTACGGCTCTGAGTGGAAAGCCAAGACATCCCCACCCAATTCTCCCCCAGCCCCGTGGTCGAGCCTTTCTTTTATACATCCTTGACCCTCACTATAGCATGAATCCTTCAAGCTTGGGTTCTGGTACATATGAACGTACATAAGCACGCTTCCCTTCTTCCAAGAGCCCTCCTTTCTCCAAAGCTGACCCTGCTGTGCTAGGATCCACACACTTTTATCTGTAAAGAGCCAGATTCTAAACACTCAAGACTGTGCACGCCGTGAAGCCACTGCCATACATCTATACGTGGCCTGGACAACACGCCGACAGATGACCTGCTGTTGCCAGTGAACTTTGCTCATTAAAACAACCAACGGGTTGGCCCCACCTGCTAGCATGGCCGCTGGCTGCTCCCGGCAATTGTCTTTATACAGATTGCAGAATCTGGCTTGAGGTCAAGGCATGTTCTGTTTGAAGAGGTCTTCTCGCTGCTGTTCCCTGGAGCACAGCTCAGCCTCCCAGCCCAGCCTTAACAGCTGCAGGGAGGCAAATTGCTAAGAGTGGAAAACGAACTGGGAGGTTTTCCAAAATGAAGTCGGGGGGGGGGGGGGGGGGTAGTTCTGGCAGAGAAAACGAAATCCTACCTGGCCTTCTGGAGTTAGGATCTCCTGGGCAGCTCAGGACTAGCCTCCACCTTCCATTCTTGTCTCTCTTCACCGTCTCCACTCTCCTTCCTGTGAGTCTTCTGTGTATACACATGAACACATATGTCATAGAAATCGTAACACAACCTTGGTGTGTTAGTCCTCACTCTCCACCTTGCTGAAGACAAGGTCTCTCCCACTGTTCACTAGCCAGGCTAGGTAGGCCATGAGCGCCCAGCAATTTCCCTGTCTCTGTCTCCCCGACCTGAGCAGAGCTCTGTAATTACAGACACCTGCTCTACTACCACGGCTTTTATATGGGTTCTGGGGATCTGGACCCAGTTGTCAGGCTTACGGAGTAAGTGGTCCACTGAACTGTCTCCCAGCCCCCAGGGGGCGCTTTTAAAAACATAAATCTAACCTGCCACTCTCCTCCTCAAACCCCTACCATGACTCCCTGCTGCTCTTAGAATAAAGGAAGGCTCTACTAGACAGCACCATTCCCATTCCATTTATTGCCACTAAATGCCTGCCCAATGTTCCTGTCCCCAGAGAAGTAAGACTGGCTTAAGCTGATCCTGGCAACTCTGCCAGTGACCAGTCTGAACCATGACATAGTTGTGACCAATGACTCCAGCAGAGGATGGCTGGAGACTTTGTGAAAAGTTTTCCAGAGCTCATGCAAAAGTCAGGCCTGACAGCGCTCATCTATGGTCCCAGGACTTGATCCTGGAAGTTCATTGGCCAGTGAGTCTATCCAATCAGTGAGTTCCAGGTTCAATGAGACTTTGAAGGAAAAAAAAAAAAATGATGTGGAGAATGACTGATGAAGACACTGACATCAACCTCTCACCTCTCCCACATGTGTGCACATACATGCACACCCACCCAAGTACAGTCACACCACACACACACACATACACACACACACACACACACACACACACACACACACACACACACACACCCCACCCAAGGAGGTAGCAGCATCTGGTACTGGGAGCTGGATCATTTTACTCCTAAGCTGACCTCAGGGAAGAAAGTGGTCCAGAGTCTCTGGGACCAGAAGATGCCTACATCCTCTCTCGGGGAGAGCACAGTGACTAATCACATCAAATCCCACCTTGATTGTACGGGGAGCCGAGCAATAGGCAAATCCAGGTCTCCTCAGTGTGTGGCTAAGTGGGGCCTCTCCTCTCCTGCCCCATGCACAAAGCATGAGCCTCACCCAGGGACGGAACAAGCTCGGTGGATGGTCCCCCCACACCTTCCCCCAGCAGCAGCTCAGACCAACAGGCAGCACCACTGGGGGCTTCTGGTCGGGTTAACAGGCAGAGCCACAGACATCCCTGGTTCTGTTTACTCGGCTCAGGCCCCCAGAAGAGGTCTCAAGAGGCTGCACCCTTGTGTATACATGTAAACTCCCAGGCAATTCTCAACATATCCTGGACGGGCCTCGGCTCCCAGCGGTCACCCTCCAAGGAGCAAGGTTTGGAATGTGCTCAAAGAACTTAATCAAGGCTTTCTCCAAATATGTGCATGAAGCTGTGGAACTGAGCCTCCTCCTGCCTCGCCTCCACGTGGGCTGCTTCTTGGGCGGGAGCAGAGGGAGGCTCGACTTCCTTGGCCTCCTTGCTGGTATTATGGTGCCTCTCTGTCCAGGTTGGCTTTAAAAGGAAGTAGTTCTGGGAGTAGCCCAGTGTGGGAGAAAAGCCAGAATCCAGGTATTCGTGGCGTCCCTGCCTTGTGGTCCCTGGCACACATCCCCTTCGCTCCTTCCTTTGCCATCTCCAGACGCTGGTGGTGCAGGAATCCAGAATGGTGCTTGGGACTGCCTCCCAGAAAGCTCACCAAAACCAAATCTTTCATCTCATCTGTGGACTCCTTAAGAAAAAGAAAAAAAAATCCAGATTTCTAAAACAGAGTTCCAGCTTGGGCACTTGACACCGAAGGGTCACTATTCCCCTGACTTTCGCACAGGGGCTCATGAAATTTTCACAACAAGCATATGAAGTACCTGCTATTATTATTAACTTCATGCCCACTCTACAGATGTGCACACTGAGAGCCCGTGTTCCTTACACAAGTTACAGAGGGTAAGTAGCAGAGTTCTGATTTAGACCAAGAAGTCTGATTCCAAAGCCTTCTGTAGAACCTTGTAAACTTTTTTAAAATGCAAATTAGGAGGGCTCCAGAGAAGGCTCGGGTGTAAGCGTGCTTACTATGGAAGCAGGAGGACCTAAGTTCAAACCCACAGTCCCCCATCCAAAATAATCCAGCTGCGGTTGTGCATGCCTAGAACCCTCGCTGAGGAGCAGAGACAGGCAGATCCCCAGAACTCACTGGTCGGCAGCCTTCCTGAAAGAGCCGCCGGCCGGCCTCAAGTTGAGTGAGGGTGTTAGAGGGAGACATCCCACATTCTCCTCTGGCCTCCAAATGTATGCAACACACACACACACATATCATGGCACTCACTGCTTAAAGGGTGTGCTGTGCCTTGCCAGCCTCCACATCCCACCCCCAGCCTTTCCACCCCATGAGGTGAAGAAACTTCCTCTGCCACAGGCCCCAAACTATCATCTACTGCAGCCTCCAACACTGTGAGTGGAAACAGCTCCGTGTAAAGCATTACCTCCAGGATTCTGTTACAGTGACAGAAAACTGACTAGCCAACCCTTCCCCTCCCCCTGCCCTGAGGTCTTCACTCCAAAGTCACTTCCAAGCTGAGCCTCCCTGACTCTTGACTCCTGACCAGTCCAAGCTGGAGCCACACCTTTCTCTTTGTCAGCGTGTGTCATGGATTCAGTGACTTTGTACTAATGTGGGTCCCTATCTGTGCAACTGCTGTACAGCAGAAATATCACACCACACAGGTCGTTCCACAGTTTCTAGTCACCACATTTTAAAAGTGATAATGAATGATAAAGTTGATTTTAAGACTTACTGTGTTGATATGTAAGCAATAAATTACTAATGAGCTCTTTTGCACTCATTTTTTTAAATCATGTTGAGAGTTCTGAGTGATCTTCAGCCGAGTGGGCCCATGCCTGTTGGGCTGAACAATGATGATCTGGTCCAATCTCTTTGTCTTAGTCAGGATTACTATTGCTATGATGAAACACCATGGCCTAAACCAAGTTGAGGATAAAAAGGTTTATTTGGCTTACACTTCCACATCTTAGTCCATCATCGAAGGAAGTCAGGGCAGGAACTCAAAAAGGGCAGGAACCTGGAGGCAGGAGCTGATGTAGAGGTCAAGGAGGAATGCTACTTCCATGGCTTGCTCAGCCTGCTTTCTTGTGGAACCCAAGACCATCAGTCCAGGGATGGAATTGCCCACATGGGCTAGGCCCTCCTCCATAAATAGCTAATTAAGAAAATGCCCCCAGGCTTACCTACAGCCCAACCTTATGGAGACATTTTCTCAATTGAGACTTCCTCCTTTCTGATGACTCTAGCTTGTGTCAAGTTGACATAAAACTAGCCAGGATACTCTTGTCCCCAGGGAGATCACATGTAACTGTATTTTAAAGATGCCACTGAGTGATCCCCGCTACCCATTTTGGTTGGTCTAGGAACCTGCCTTTAAATGCAAGCGCCAACTTAAGACAAGCACAAACATCTTAGGAATTTGACTCTCCAAAGACCTCTTCACAAGAGACCCACGTCCATAGCGACGGCCAAAGGAGGATGCCTTTATGCTCTTCAGACTGACTGGAATGGTGGATTCACAGACGAATGACAGAACAAAATCTGGAGCATGACAGTGGCTGGGATGTGGCCTGGAGATGAATGGAGGCGGAGGAGAAATGGTGAACTCTCTGGGTTATATGAGTTGGCTGCAGCCCATTGCCAGCCGCTGGTGAGCAAGGCTATCTTCCAGCACAGGGAGCTGTGGATCTTAGTGCTGCTACAACTCCTCAGTGACTTGAGCAGGGACTCAGCACACCAGCCTCGAACACCCCTCCAGCTCATTGCTCAGTCCAGATGCTACCAACTGAAAGCCTTCTCCGGCAGGGGCATCTGACAACATCTGAAGACGGTTTCAACCCTAAGTGGAGGAATACATGGCAGGCATCTGCTGGGTTGTGCCAGGCCCAAAAGAAACTCCAGACAAAGGACTATCTGTGGTGCCTATTAGCATACCAAAGCACGTACTGGCCTCCAGGTTCCCTCAGTACCTGTGGCTCTTCTCAGCTCTTCTTCTCCTGCCCCCTACCCTAAACGTCTTCAGCTCATGGACTTCCCTTCCCCCAGCTTCCCATTCCCATATAACTCTGCCATTTTGGCCATGCGCTCTCTCCTTTGTCTTCCTCTCTTGGTCCCCTCTCTCTGGGTCCCCTTTGCCTACACTCTCTTTGTCTTCCTCTCTCATTCTCCCTTTCTCTCTCTCCTCTCATGGCCTGGTCCAGTCTGCTAGTCATGTCCAGTGTATTACTTTCTCTCCCTTCTATGGACTCTTCCAGATGCCGCTGACTGTTCTCTCCCTCACATCTACACTAAAAACCTTCCCCTCAGCCATAGCGTGGAGCAGCCATGTCCCCAGTTTATACAGGTAGAGGCAAGGATTGTGTTCAGCATCCCTTGTGACCTAAAGCATCCCCCAACACAGCATCATCTGAGCAAATCGGGCAACAGTGTTCCTAGTTACATGATCTCTCTCTGATGCTACTTGGGCTTGTCACCTCTGTGGTCCCCATTGTCCACTGTGTCTCGTCCTCTTAGTGACGAGCCAGCCTGTAGCCATCAGTCCAGCAGAAGTCCTCAACGGATGGCCTGGCCAGGAAAAAGGGACTCTGTGGCATCGGCCTCATGGAGACAGCCAGGAAGCCCAGTGACACCTGCTAAGGTGTGTATCTTCTCCCTGATCTATCAGGGGGCTGGCGGATAAGATCCAGTTGTGGCTTCTGTCACAAAGCATTTCTGAGTATCACTACTCAGAATCTCCTCTCAGGGACTGGAATGACGGCTCAATACTTAAGAATGAATGTTGCTCTTCCAGAAGACCTGAGTTGGGTCTCCAGCATATGCATGACACACACACACACACATACACACACCCATGTACTCTCTCTCACACACACACACACACACACACCCCACATACACACATACTCACACCCATGTACTCTCTCTCACACACACACCACATACACACATACTCACATACACACACACACACCACATACACACATACTCACACACATACATACACACACACACCACATACACACATACCCACACACACATACATACATACACACACATCTCACACACATAGAATAATTAAAATTAAAATACATATTTTAAACTCTCCTCTCAAGTTCATGCAAAGAGTGCAAGCTCACAGATGTGAACCAACACACAGCCTGACTGGTTTCATCTGCCTCCACAGGGGCCAAGCCATACATGAGACAGCCCACCCCTTGCAGAGAAAACACACAGGCTCTACCCTCCACAACACACCTGCCTCTCTCAGCTCTTCCAGTAGATGGCACAGCTAACTGAGATCATCCATGACTGTGTGTGCCTTTCAGCACCATCCAGCAATGAGGGGGCTAAGGGACTCCATTCACTGCCTCAAAGGTCAGACCAACAGAAAATGGGACAGACATTAGAAGGGCTCTCCCTACATGCCCTCTGAGGAGCACTGCTGATTCAAGCCCTCTGGGCAACATTTTTATACACAAGTTCTGCCCTCTTCTGAGAAAACAGCTCAGAAGTGCCTATACTGGAGATTTCATTCCGTCTGATTTTTGTCTTTTGTGTTTGTGCGAGCACACGGCATGTGCCGCGGCACCCACGTCAAGGCCTGGGGACAACTTGCAGGGATCGGTTCTCTTCTTCCACCTCGTGGGTCCCAGGGATCAAACTCAGGTCACCAGGCTCGGCAGCCAGCATCTTTACCTGCTGAGCCTGTAACGCACCGCCACTAAAGACTTCATTTTTAAAGTAGTTGTTGAAGAGGCAGCTGAAATTGGACTCTCCCAGGTCATTACCATCCAAGCCCCTCACTCTTCACAGGTTTTTCAGTTTTCATAGCTTTCTGAGAAATAATTTCTATCCAGGCCCCATAGTCAGAGATAGACGGTAGCGAGTCTCTGCCACAGTCACAGTGCTGAACCTGGCTGTATCTCACACTTTCTCACTACGGGATACTTCCCTCTCTCCCCACACCCAGGCGGCCACCCATCTACTTTCTGTCAATGTGGATGAGTTTGCTTTCTATATAGGACTTGAGGGAGCCGTAGAAATCCACACTTCTTGCATCCAGCATAAGTACTTTGAGATTTACTCATGAAGAGCCCATGTTCTTTTTCTTTGTCAAATAGTATTCCATTGTGTGACTAGACACAAACTGGTTTATCCGTCCATTTGTTGAAGAAACAGACAAACTTGCAATGAGAACTCACACCCAAGTCTCTGTGGACACGTGTGTTTGCATTTCTCTTGGATCGATGTCTAGGAATACCCAAGAAATAGCTGAATCGGAAAGTAAGCATAAATCTAACATTCTATCTAAGAAACTGATAAACTGCTCTCCACAACGCCCATACTTTCCACGTTCCTTCTGGAAGCAGGTGCGAGTTCTAGTTGCTCGTACTCATGCCAACACTGCACAGCTCTTTCCAGTTGTGCTGTTCTGGGGGTGTCTTGTACCCCCTTGGGAGGTTTGAATTTGCATTGCACCTGGACCATCTACCCGCCAGGACCATCTTGGAGGCGGCGCTCTAAATAGCCACTGAGAACTGGGGCAAGGACACCTCAGTAGGGAGCCAGCCGTGCTGTGGGGGAGGGGTGCTCCAAGTAAGGAGTCAGCATAAGATTGTGACGTCATATGCTTCCTGGAGCAGCTGAAGACAGGAGAGAAGGTCAGTACCACACACATGTAGGAAAAAAGTGGGGGGGGGCGGGGCACAGCTGGATGGCATGCACAGGCCAGCTTTTTCTGGACCCTTTCACCCTAATGTAATGAGGGGGCCATTGAAATAGTGGGGTTGTAACTGGGGCAAGCTATAACTCTACTGCAAGTCAACTCCAGAGCATAGAACATTCAAACTCCATGGAAGAGTCACACCCATCCACTGGTCTACAGCATCCCTTCACTTCCAGGGCCAAACCAGTCACCTGATTCCCTGAGGCCACACAACCCACAAACTCAAGCCCCCAGTGGCACGAGTAACAAGCATCTTGATGGGTTCAGGTCTCTGGGGCAAAACTTGCAGGGCTGCACACTCTGGGCCTGAGGGCTGCACAGCTGGAGTCGTGCAGCTGCGTCCATGTGTCTTCCCTGCTCTGGTAAACTGTCAGGAATGGTTGTGTAGAGACGGCAGATCTCTTGAGAGAGAAACACCTTATGTCACAGCAGTGAGAGATGATCAGAGCCGTATCTAGGGCCACTAACCTGCCTTTACAGGGGGAGCTTCGAGATCTCATGCAATAGGCACAGCCTGTGGTAACAGTGAGGAGAGGGGCCACCTAAGACATCTGTCACTGGCTCTACCCACATACACGGATTTGGTGACCCTGGACTCTCTTACCTGAGCTGCCATTCCACAGATCCTGACACCCATCAGTAAAGGGGACATGAGAACAGAGCTCCATGTAGCACAGGCTACCTCCTCTCGCATTCTACCAGAGAGGCCCAGGCACAGGACCAGACACAGCTGCAAGCCCTCCAGGCAGGCAGCTGCCAGTCAGCGACAAATCCTCCAGGATGAAAGCGGACTGTGGAGTAGATGGGCAACCTGCGTCCTCTGCCACAGGAAGGCCTTTGTGCTGATCTAAATTCCTAAAGGAACAGGGAACAGAATAAAAGATTTCTGCGTCACAACAGAGCAGGGATTGAGGGGACAGCAAGCTCTCTCTGCCAACAATCATCCCAGCTAGATATGTCCAAGGGGCACAAGCCATGTCTACAGCCCCCAGACAGAGAGAGACCCATCACTGTACAGTGTCAGCTCCACTCATGGGAGAATGTAATGGATAATCTTGACTGTCAACTTGATTAACAGGATATAGAATCATCATGGACATGTCTGTGAAGGATCTTCCTATTAGGTTAATTGAGGTGGAAAGACCCGTTTTAAACGTGGGCAGCACCATTTTGTAGGTGAGAGTCCTGGACCAGATAAAACAAACTGAGGCCAGCATTCATTCCCCCCTCACGGCCTCTCTCTCTCTCTCTCTCTCTCTCTCTCTCTCTCTCTCTCTCTCTCTCTCTCTCTCTCTCTCTCTCTCCTTCCTGCTTGTGGATGTCATGACAACCTGCCTTGAGCTCCTGCTGCCATGCCTTTCCACCACGGTGGACCATAACCTCAAACTGAGCCAAAAGACAATCCCTTCCTTCCCTTCCTCAAGATGCCTTAGTCCAGTATTTTGCTAGAGATGAGGAAAGTAACTAAGACTCCTTCCACGCTGCAGACTCCCCTCCTCCGTGCTTGGTGCTGATGCTGCCAGAGGCACTTGGCAGTCCAGCCTCCCCAGTTTCCCAGGCAGAGCCTGGGAGGGGGGATTCCCAGCAGCCTCTGCCTGCACCCCTCTCTGCTGATGCCCCAAGAGCCCGCTCCTCTGGGAAACAGCAAGTCTGCCTGTCAAGCCTCTCTCCAGAAAGCTACAACGTGCCATGAATGCCAATGGTCTCCACCAGGGGAAGGGGTGGGAATTATAGAGAATTCTGCTTACAGTTCAGATTCAATATTTGTGAGGGATAATCCTGAAATAAGAGCTTGCCTGATTTCTCTCCCAAGCCCGTGAATGCTTCATTAGCTGCTACTTGACATTTGATGGCTTAGTCTGATTGGCTTTATTGTGGCATTGGACTCTAAGAAGTCCCCAAGACAGAGCAATCAAGTTTCACAATGATCACAACTGCAGATTTGACGGCGTACATGAGAGCTGTGCCTTGGCCCTGGCTCCTGTAAGTGCAGGGGAATTTGTGTTTCAGCCCCACCTACTGTGCTCAGTCTTCCTTGGCACCCAGGCCCCTGACTCAGCAGCTACGGTTTCCTCAGCTTTCAGAGTGGGTACTATCTATGCACAAAGAGCTCCAGGCTACAGAGTCAGCAAAGATGCTCTCTGTTGTGGTCCTGGATAGGGTTGCCTGGACACGGGGGTCTCTGAGAAATGAGAAAGTAAGTCTGAACTCCACAGAGGATGGAGTCTCACTGTGGATGAAGGTCCCACTAGAAATGGAGATGATAAACACAGTGGGTGATACTCCATTCCATGGTGGGGGCCAACATGGCTAGAATTCCCCAGGGGCACCAGGGAATGGGTCCACAGTCTGGGCTGGCTTTAGGCTGGGGTCAGAACAGATGAACCTCAGAAGAACCCCTGGCCTGAGACGTCAGCTGTGGCTTGGAGGAGAACTGATAGCCTCTTCCCTTTTTACTGGGTCCCCCCACTTCCTGAACACTGCACTCAATATGCCTGAGCACCTGCACAGTCACACCTCTGCATCTGCCACACCTTATCTTCATCTGACCCCTCTACCACAGGCCTTTTGCAGGCATAGAGTGAGTGCCTTATTCATGTCTGAGCCCTGGTGCCCAACACAAGCTCAGAGTCTGATCCATGTTTGCTGACTGAATGCAAAATGGAACTTGACCATTTCATATGCTGGTGGCAGGAGAGTCACATGATCCAATAATTGTCACCTTTTTGAGGTGACAGGAATCCATGTCCTTCTGTGGGGCATATTCATGGATTAGAAGGCTCTCCCCCTTCTCTCATCATTGTGTGAGCCCCTAGAAGGGACATCTGGAGGGTACGGAGATGCAGGGACAGCTGTCAAAGATCTAAGGGCCCAGCAAGGCCACGGCCCAGTGCCATGGCCACAGCTTCCTGTGTGATCTCTGATGAGTTATCAACCTCCTTGTGACCATGTCCTCTGTACAAAGGGGGCAGTTCCGTGCCACCTCTGATGTGTGAAGGACCTGTGTGCTCAGAACAGGACTTCCCATGAGCCCTTGGTGCAGGTGGTGCTCGCAGCCCACCCCCTCACACCCTGCTTCCTAGTCAGGGGTGTGGCTTCCATCAGCAGGAGTTGGTGCTCAACGAAGGCGTGGCTCACCCATAATCCCACAGCAATGGGACTTCAGATCTGCCTGATGCCAGTCACAGCCTCTAGTCAGCTGCTGGGGACAGGCAGGATGGCTGGAGAAGAAAGAAGAGGATTATCTGATGGACCATGGGGCCTACCAGACCTTCCACCAACTAACAGGCCCCCAGAACGTGGTGCCAGGCCTGCCCCAGCTCCAACCCCCATCCTTCCGTATCATGCCAACCATCAGTCTTTCCTCAAAGCTTCCTGCAGAGAGGAGACCCATGCTCCCACCTACCCTCCTCTTCAGTTCAGCATGTGTGGCCTCACCTCCAGTACCCCCTACACTCACACACACTCACAAACACACTGGCACACAAAGACTCCAAAACACACATTTCCATACACTGCTCACACAATCCACCCACATATGTGCTCACACACGTCCTCACTCTCACTCATACAGACAGGTGCACACACACCATTCCCACAGAGGCATGGACACACACATTCTCCTATATATACATACCCCATACTCTTGCATGCATGCTTGCACATTCCCATACATGTTCCCACAAGGGTTTGGGCATGTATATGCATACCCACACACAGATGCAAGCCTTCACATAACACACACACATCACACACAGAGAGAGACACATACACATGCACACACACATATCACACACAGAGAGAGACAGACAGACACACACACACACACCCCCCACATCACATTTGCCAACTGTCACAAGGGAGGAAGCCAGAAACACTAAGATGCTGTCAGAGGCCCTCACCATCACCCCAATAGGGCAGTTCTCTAGGGGAGGCATGGCACCCTTCAGTGAGGTTCTCCTTCTACCTAAACTGCCCTTGGCTGCCCAAGATCCAATTTCAGCGTCAGGCCAGTGTCCTGAACTCGGCCTCTGCCTTCTCCGTGGCCCAGCTTGCTCACCTCAGCATCTACCACCTAAAGGAACCAGCAGGGACTTCCCCCAAATGATCTCACACGTTTTCTGAGACAGCACCTTAAAGGGGCACCACTAGTGAAGGCTGCCCTGTGGTGTGGGTAGGACACCAAGGCTTTCCACAGAGCTGTCATTCTCCTGCAGTGTTCCATGTTCATCACGAGGGGGCAGCCTTGACCCACTTCCTGTGGTTGCCATGTACCCAACCCATCCCCCTAACTGGGACCTTGAACCTGGAAAAAACATAAATAAACCTGAAAGGGGTGTGTGTGTGTGTGTGTGTGTGTGTGTGTGTAAAGACAGCCTGGGGTAGGGAGATGTGTCAAAGAGGCAGACTCTGAATGAGTTTCGAGGTACCTGCTAGTGTTAGGGCCACAGTTCTGGGTTTCCTGGCAGACATGACAAAACCAAATCTCTGAGAGGCTGCAGGAAAATCCGCCACGCTGTGATTTCTACAACTCCCTACAGGGTCTTCCGGGGCAGCTCAGTCCGGGTGTTGGACACACGTGCCCACCCTGTCTGCTTTACCCTGTGGTTTAAAGTCTAATAAACGCCCTGGTCCTTCTTTTGCCAGCTTTTTTCTTAAGCACGTTCTGTCAGGCTTTCATGCCTGCAGTCCTCAGACTCCATCTTCTAAGGTTACCAGTGACTTCTACGTTATCAAACCCATGACTTCTCATCATCACGTTTCCTAGTGTCAACCATAACCTTTGTCCCAGCCAGTACACCCTCCTTCCTAAACCACTTACACTGTTCTTCACCCACTCCTCCCCTACCCTGCTGGTCCTTCTCCCGTGCCTCAGCTCCAATGCCGTGGATACTCTCCTCTCCAGCCAGACATTCTCTTTAATCTAGATTTGAGACTCCAAGCAGCAGATACACCCTGGTGACATTTCTATCTCAACTCATATGTCTGGCAGGTGTCTCAGACTTGACATTGTCAAGACCAAACGTGCTCCCCAATCTGCCCTGTTCATTCCTGCTTCTCACCTTTGGCAAGGGCAGCATTCAGTGTTTTAACTAGGGATGGCCTTAAAGCTAAGGTCCTGGGCTCCTTTCTTCCTTCAGCCTTTATATCCAGGCACACAGAAAATCCCACGGACCCTGACTTCAAAGACTGGCTTCTAGAACCCAGTCTTTGTCACCATTCTCTGCCTCTCCTGCCCAGGTATCTGCTGGCTCTGCATCGTGGCTTTCATCACAGGTAATTTATCACATCTCTTATGCTGATGCTGCCATTGGGAAATTAAATTACTGAGAAACCCCAAGTCTTCGATATACATGACACACAGAAAGGATCGGTTTCTGGGAATTGTTTCACAAGTATGAAAATAATAACAAACAGTTACTGAACAGCCACTGTGTGCCAGGAAGGAGCTGCATGGATAACTGTGGCTTCTGGGAGCGGAGAAACTCCCAAGACCAAACACACACTCATGGGTGGAATTGATGCTTGAATTGTACATGTTTATTCACTCAGTGCTTTAAGTATTAGCTGAGCACAGATCACGTGCCAGGTATTGTTTTGGGAGAATGCGGAGAAGCAAATTACAAATTCTAACAGCTTCCATTAAAACAGAAAGATGCAAGGTGGGTGGGTGGATGGATGGATGGATGGATGGATGGATGGGGGGGGATAGATGGATGGATGGACAGAAAGAGAGACAGAGACAGAGACAGAGAGACAGAGAGACAGACAGTGGATGCTACAAGCAAATTCAGGCATGTAGAGTAAGAGCGGCAGCCCTCAAGGTAGGAGGGTCAGGAAAGATCTCTTTGGGGGAGTGATATTTGAGCAGAGGCCTGGGTGAAGAGCAAAGGCTTCTACTGAGTGTAGAGGCAAGAGGACTTTGGTGAGTTTTTTCAAAGTTCAACATGGTAAAAACCCTGGAGAAGTTGGAAATAGGAGCAGACCTCTACATAATAAAGGCTACATGGCAAACTTATAGCCAGGGTTATACCAAATGGGGGACTCTGAGGACATTTCCTCTAGGATCTGGGATTCACATGGTGCCCAGTCTCTCTGCTCATACTCAATACAGTACTTGACCCGTCAAGAGGAGACCCCTGAGTTAAGAAAAAGAAACCAAAGGGATACAAGTAGGAACAGGAAGAAGTCACTTTTCCTATTTGCACACGACATGATCCTACTTTTGAAAAGGCCCTAAGACTTTGCCAGAAAATTCTTAGACATGATAAACACTTTCAGCAAAGCAACAGACACAAAATCAGTGTACAAAAAATCATATCTGTTCATAGACCAATAATGAATTCTCTGAAAAAGAAATCAGAGGGGAGAATCCAACTCACGATAGCTTTAAAAATAATACCAAGGAGGCAAAAGACCCCTGCAATGAAAACTTCAAGGCACTGAAGAAAGAAATTAAAGACACCAGAAGATGGGGACAGTTCTCATGCTTGGGGATTGGCAGAATTAATATTGGAAAGATGGCTGCGTGACTGAACATGATCCACAGACTCAATGTGATGCCCTCAAAATTCCAGTGGTATTTTACACTGAACTGGAAAAAAAATCCTAAAATTCATATGGGAGCACAAAGCGATCCTTAGCAGACACTGGTGCTGAAGGGACTACAATGCCTGATCTCAAATTACACTCCAGAGCCATAGTAACAAGCAGCCTCACGCTAGCACAAAACCCAGTGCAGACCAGGGGGCCCAGTGGAGGGCCCAGCACGAAACCCACACCGTTATAGATGCCTAGTTTTTGACAAAGCTGTCAAAGCATACACTGGAGAAAATACAGTTTCCTTAGCACCTGGTGCTGGGAAAAGGGAAACCAGGCCATCACTTCCACCCAGCACAGAAATGAACTCAAAGTAGATGGGAGAGCTTGATATAAGTCCGGAAATTTTGAATGAGATGAGTAAAATATTTCAAGATAGCAAAAGGGACTCTAACAACCCAGGAGATAATCTTAACAACTGATGACAGGCTTAGTTCATGAAACAGAAGCTTCTGCACAGACAGTAGAAAAGCCATCTGCCTGTAAAACAGGGTGTTAGCATCCAGGGTAAACACGTAATTGTAAAAATTAAACACTATCAGATGTGGTGGCACATGGAGAAGAGGCAGGTGGATTTCTATGAGTTTGAGACCTGGTCTACATAGTGAGTTCCAAGCTCGCTCCCCTAAATAAAACATCCTCCAAATCAATACACGATCTAATAAGCTGAACCGACATTTCTCAAAAAGAAATACGAATGGCCAATAAATACTTGAAGATGTGTTCAGCATCATTAGCCATCAAGGAAATGCAAATGTGAACTGTTCGGAGAGTCTCTCTCCCCCTAGTCAGAATGACTATGATCACGAAAAAGAAAGGACAGCAAATGCTGGCAAGGCTGTGGGGAAAGAGGAAGTCTCATCCACTGCTCGTGGGAGTGTGAACTGCGGCACCCGCTATGGAAATCAGTACGCAGGCTCTTCAAAACACAGAAACTGGATCTACCCTGCAACCCAGTTCTACCACTCTTGAGCACATACCTAAAGGACTCTGTGTCCACACACCACAGAGATACCTGCACATCCACTTTTGTAGCTGCCCTGTTCACAGCAGCCAGGAAATGGACAGGAAATGGAACTGGCCATGATGAGGACACAGAACAATGACACTTACATATGAAGATGTCATGATGAAACCCATTGCTCTGCATATTAACCTAAAATTTAATAAAACATAGATCTTGACATGTTTGAGGGACATGGAAGCTAGAGGGGTTGATGAAGCCCAAAGAGCAAGGAGCAAAATTTTGGAACCAAAGTCAAAGCTGAAGAGGGTGTGCTCAAGGGAACCCACAGATGGAAGGAAGCCTTTGGGTTTTACTGGGTGGGAATTGGGAAGCTGTATGCAGTTGGAGCAGAGATAGCTATGCTCTGACTTGGATCTTCACAGGATCACACTGACTGATGTGTGGAGAAAGACCAGCAGAGGGGTAAG
The DNA here is from genome assembly GCA_902168325.1 of Peromyscus nudipes. Lineage (NCBI taxonomy): Eukaryota > Metazoa > Chordata > Mammalia > Rodentia > Cricetidae > Peromyscus > Peromyscus nudipes. Next base: position 22,759 of record CABHPH010151755.1, read on the forward strand.
TGTGGGCTCAATGAGTCAGCTTGGATGATCGTGACAGCTCATTGTCTAGTTAACACCAATCTGGATACTGCTCTGAAAACATCATTTTTAGATATGGTTAATATTAATATTCAATAAGCCTTGAGTACAGCAGATTGCCCTCCATACTATGGAGGTAGGGCTTCAATCAGTTGAAAGTCTTAAGAGCAAAGATTAAGACTTTCAGAGGAGAAGTTGAGCCTGGAGACTGAACCCAGGGCATCCACCTCCATTCCTAAATGATGTTGCCCTGCCCTGAGACATCCAGACTGCTCCCGTGTGTGCGCTTCATGGAGCCCTGTCCGTGGCTAGGAGGGATGGCTACAAGATGGAAGTAGGTCTAGAATCTTCTCCCAGAAGCCACACACATATAGCTGGGGAGAGGGCTAGGAGAGAGACAGACAGACCGACAGACAGACAGGCAGACAGACAGGCAGAGATGAGACAGAATCTCTCTTTAAGTGGTGTCTTTCAGGCAAGTGCTGCACCTATAGTCCTAGCTCTCAGGAGAGAAAGGCACAAGGAACTCTGTGAGTTCTGGGCCAGCCTGGTCTACATAGTGAAATGCAGCCCAAAGTAAAACAAAAGCCATAAAACACAAAAGCAGGCACAGGCTCCAGTTGCAGAAGGTGACATTGACTGAAATGTGGTTCCAGTGATGTCTATTCTGTCCACACAGGGTGTGAAGGTCAACAGAGCCAGCCAGGCTATATTTAACTACTCCACAGGGAAGGGGTCATCAGGAACAGTTATCTAAGGTAGACATGTGGATCGATCACAATGAGGAACTGGGCAGAAGTGAGTAAAATTAGAAACTGTCACACCCCAATGTGAAAACCTCCAGCCTGTATTTAAAATAGACACAAAGGCAACAGAAAATGATAAGAATTCACCACAGTCTGTGACAACTCTCAGCTGAATTATCAGCCTGTCAACCTGCCCTTTGAGTTTCAGACCTGACAGTCTTGATAGTCACATGAGCCAGTTCCTCAAAGTAAATCTGGATAGAAAACAGATAACAAATAGATTGATGGTTGATTGACAAACAGATAGGTGAACAGATCCTGTGGATACTGTTTCTCTGGAGACCTCTGCCTAACACTGCTTTACAATAATTCATGAAACCAAGGATGATAGCTTGAACCTTTCATTCTTGGGGAGGCGGTGAGGCCTGATTGGTAGGAAGCTAAGAATATTCTGAAGGTCAATACAACTGAACATGTGAATGCATTGAATTTGGCAAATGAAAAAGAGGTGTCAGGAATGACTCCTTAGGTTTTGACCTGACCCCCTGGACACATGGTAATATCATCAACGGTGACGAGAGGGGCTGAGGAGGTAGGTAGACTGATGAGGGGGAGGCTAGGCCAGGCAGTCCTAGAGCCTGGGGACATGGAACTCTTGAAGCTGGATGACACTACCAAAGTAGGTGGCTGTAGGAAGAGGACAGAGGCCTAAGGATGAGTCCTGATACCCCGGAGAGTTCTAACTTTACGCACCAAGGAAATTGAAGAGATGGGGTCTGAGGGGTGTCAGAAACCTGGAAAGTCCATATGCCCACAGCCAAGTGGACAACAAACTCTGAGAGGTACTCCTGGGAAAACTGGAGTGCTATAAAAGTGGATGCTAAGCAGGGACTCAATGTGGGGAGAGAATCATCTAAACCTACAGAGGCAAACTGTCCCCCATCCTCATCTGTGTGAGCTTCCACAGGCTGCTATGGCAGTGGCTTCCCAGGGCCATAAAGAAGGATGTGCCCCGATGACGCCAGGTGACGTAAATGAGCTGGTCAGAGTGGCACTGAGGATTTGCCTCTGTGGCCAAGTTGGCTTTGATGGATGGTGGGTCATTCGTGAAGAGATTAGGAGGAGATGGGGTTGGAAATTTTGAGTCTTGTCAGATGGAAGAGGAAGTCATGATTCGTCCCCAGGGAATGACGGCCTTGTGCTGAGCCCTAGCTGGAAGATCCAGTAAGTGGAGAAAGGAAGGTGACCTCCACCACGGGCCTTCAAACTCTGAAGGCTGACTCCTATCCTTTCATATAGGGGCCAGCGGGCTGAGCTTGTCCCATAGAAAGTGTGGGAGAGTGACAATCGAGTAGGCCCGTGACAATTTCCAACACTGGGACCCGTCATTTTTCTGCAAATTAGAAGGTGAAGTCTCAGGTTGTATCATTTACCTGATGTGGCATGGCTGAGCAAAGCCAGTGCTCTGGAGAGGGTGGCATTGGGTCCAGCCTGCAAAAGCTCGGGGTCAAACCTGTCACCACCTTGGGTTCAGAGACAGGGCTTGTCTAGGAAGATTCCATGGACAAGAACAAGTGAGGAAACCATCTTCTGTTGCAGATGTCCCTAGCCATATGCTGGAATTATCTATCTGGGGACAGGGACCGTCACTGGCTCTCCAGGTCAAAAGTTTAGCGTTCACAAGTATGGTTAGGTTATTCATTGTGTTCTTGACTTCAGTGGTGAGAAAGCTGAGACTCATCAAGAGTAAGTAAAGTCACATGGTGAGTAACTGCTGGGATCTGGGTTCAAGCCCAGGTCTCCTCCCTACCTCCAAGGCTCATGCTTCTTTTTCTATAACAACACAGGCTGAGCACAGGTAGAGGCTCTGGATAGAATACCGGTCCGGCCCTCCTACTCCCCAATGGCGCATGGGCAGAGTGCCATGTCATGCCTTGAGTTATTCAGAATCAAGCATGTGAGCAACTGTTATCTGACAGTTGTTAGCATCTTGCAGAGAAGAGAATGTGAGACTGCAAAGAATAAAGGCCGAAGTCTGGATTCAAAGCAAGACATAAGAAACTCCAAAGTTCGCTTGAGCCTTTTATCTATTTCAGTGCAAGATAAGAGAGAAGTCTAAGTGCTGTGGGAAGATGAAGTGTATCACACATGCATGAGCAGGACTGGTCTGATGATCACATGATAACGTTCATTTCGCCACCAAATCTGAGTGACTGTAGGTACCCAGGTAGGCTGTGGTGGTTTCAGCTCAGGCTCATGCTGGGGTACCTGCCACATATCAGTCTGTACCAGGCCCAGCCCTGCCCCGGCAGGGCCACTGTTTAGAGTTGCTGGGCCTAGCCACAGTGATAGCACCCTCAGAACCTTGGTCCTTTTCCCTCTGACCTACCTTCACCCAATGGGGAGGTGGGCTGTTATAGATGAGTCACCCAGGAATAAAGACAAACCCAAGGGGCCAGAGTCCATTATGCCCACAGTCACCTTTGTGGGTGGTTTCTGGTAGGCGTGTGTGATTGGAGAGTAAAGAAAACATCAGTTAAACATGATGTGACTCCCCAGGCACATGGAGCAGCTGCTCCAGAGCTGGCACCCAGCCCCTGTCACTTTCTATGATATCTGAGCTCTTTTTTTCACACTGTGTTGATCTGCTGGCTACTAAGATGTACAGTTGATATGGGTCACACACAACCCAGGGTACTTGGGTAAAAATGGGAAATGGCAGGCCGAGGGCTGGACAAGGACTGGTTATAAGCTGGTCTTTCCATACATGGTTCTGGGTTTGGAGCAGGATGTTAGGCTTGGGTGAAGTTAAGACTGGAACGTCCCGATGTCATCTTCGTGTGTCCCCCTTGCTCTGAGCCATCCGCCTGCATCTTTCTCTCAAAGAACTGAGAGCTGACTTGGGCTCTTGTGGATGGAGTCACTTTGACCTCGGGCAGATCACTTCACCTGGTGGTGCTTTCCTGCCTCTTCACCTTCCCCTCCTCCCAGGTGTGGAGGAGAGAATGGAAAGTGAAGCGGCCCAAGGTCTTCCCACAGAATCCTATTCATGACAAGCCCTTGGCAGACCATGTTCCCACACGCTCCGGATTCCCCATCATCGTCACCCCCACCCTCTTCCTGGGAACCAACTTGGAATTTGTCAAAGAGCCAGTCTTCTGTCAACCCCACCCCAGTCAGACAGTTAATAAGTGACCAGAGCTCTGGACCCTGGCCTATAAGGGGCTGCTGGCCAGGAGGCAGGTGGCAGCCAGGTACACAGTGGAGGAAGCAGGAACCCCGAGACGTGAGATGGGAGGCAAGGCCATGTCCGGAAGCCCACTGTGGGCTGCTATGGTCCTGCTGCTGCTGCTGCTGCAGAGTGCACAGTCCGTCCTCATCAAGGTGAGACCCCAGCCAGCCTACCTTTTGTGTGAAGGGCCTAGGCTCAGCCCTGCAGCCAGGCTAGACTGAGACACCTGCCGGGCGGAGGCCCCAGGAGTGTCAACAGCAACGGTGATAGAGGTGATGAGAGAAACCTGGTTTCTTTTCAGCTCTGCTCTCCTTTGAAGTCAGCCTACTCACCATATGGAAGGAGATGAGGGTCAGCTCCAGAGGGGCACAGAGGGAAAGAGACCCCTCTTTGTGCTCCCTCCCCTGTGCTCACCCACACGGGCAAGTCACAGAAGGGTTTCCGCGGCAGGGACCTTTGTGCTCACTGAAGTGTGAATAGTGCCAGGTCCAGGCGAACATGTTCTAGGCAGAGCAAAGGCCAGAAAAAGGGAACATGGACTTCAGTGTCCTTCCAGGGACGATAAGATGGGTGGGGCATGGAATCAGGCCTGGCCACGGGGTGGCAAGATGCTGCTGGTCTTGCTAAACCTGTGGAACTGTACCTTGGCATCTATATCTGGCCGGGTTCCCAGGAGAAGAATAAAAGGGTCCAGGGGGGATCGAGAGAATCAGTCTCACCAGAGAGTCACCAGGCCAGTGCCGAGAAGGGACCCGTCAGTTGGTCTGCCTGGTGCCAGGCTCCCACGAGGGAAGGTCAGGTCACATGGGGAAGAGATAGACAACTAGATGGAGGCAATTGACAGGAATTGAGGAAGCAAGAGTCTTCCTGTGTCTAGTGCCGTGCGCAGACCTACAGCACTCCGCAGCCTTTTGGGAACAGCCTGGGACAGAGGGCTCCTAATGCTGCTGCTGGCGGCACGTCACAGGCTAACACCCTACTTTCCTCCCCACAAGCGGCTTTGCCAGAGAATATTCTGGAGGATCCATGGGATTTTGATGACCCCAGTCTCATGGCACTGCCTGCTCCTAGCCAGCGCCTGATGACCTCTCACCCCTCTCTCCTACCCAGTACGATGGCTTCCAAGTACAGCTGGAATCTGTGAAGAAGCTGAATGAGTTGGAAAAGCAGCTGGCATCCAACTCCCAACCAGAGACCAGTCCCCCTCGACCTGCTGTGTGCCATCACCCTGCCTTGCCCGAGGACCTCCAGCCTGTCTGTGCCTCCCAGAGAGCTGCCAGCATCTTCAAGGCCTTGAGTAAGCACACCGCCCCCTGATCATCCTGCCCCTCTATGTGCGTCCTACCCCACCTCTCCATCATCAGTTGTTTTCATTAAACATCCCAGTGGCTATGGACAGGGAGTTTGGAGGGCCACGGCCCCATCCTCCCCAGAACTGCCCCAGTTAGGGCCTATTGAGTCAGGTAGAAAAGACTCCCACAGCCCTGAGAAGTTCTTCAAGGGCCTCACAAATGTGGGAAGGGACTCTGGGAAGACGCAGACATGATTCTATGAGAGGCATTCTAATCCATCTGGGGAGATCAGGCTTGGAATGGCTCCCTGGGGAGGTGACAGCTGAGCTGAATCAGAAGGGTACAGAAGAGCTGGGCACACACTCTTGCAACCCACAGCATTTGTGTCCCTGCTCTGGGCAGGCCCTGATCCTTTTGCCTGGGACCCTTCCTATGGCATTCAGGCCAGGTTGCTCAGCCCATGTAGCAGATGAGAAACCTCAGACCAGGAGAGGAGGTACCTTGCCTAGCCACTGCTAGGAAGGACGGCACCTGAGAGAGGAATCTAGGTGTTGGCTCTGTAAGGAAGACATCAGGCCCTTTTCCTCAGCAGCTCCTGGCCTGACAGCTTCTGTGACCACTGACCCCCAAGGTCCAATTTTAAGTAACCTGCCTTCTCCCTACACAGGCACCATCGCCACTGATGAATGCGAGCTGTGTATAAATGTTGCCTGTACGGGCTGCTACTGAAATGACCCTGGGTGTCTTAAGCCCACTCCAGACACCCACCTGTCCCCCAACCTACCCCATCCATACTCAGGCATCACTGGAGTAATCACCACCCTCCCAGAATAGCTGGACCCATGACAAGGCAATGGGGCACAGGGATGGCATCTTTGGCCTCCATGTAGCTGCATCTGAATAAAGATACTACCCACAAAATTGAGTGTCCCTGTGTTCATTTCTGGGCTGTAGGTGTGGCCTTTTGAGAAGCTAGATGGGAAGAAAAAACAGGCCAGACTGAAGATAGCAATTCCCCATCCACATTCCCAAGCCTCATGGCACCCATTTCCCAGTTGAAGGAGTCCAGACTAGACCAGACTCATGGAACCTTCTGCCCTGGACTAACTCAAGGCATTCCAGCTCCAGGGCCAGAGCTCTTGACAGAGCGTAGTTGGGAATAGGCAAGAGTATGTTTGGGATGGGATGTCATCAACTGGTGTCCTTCCCAAGTCCAGTGACAGGAGACTGCTCTCCACAGCCTGCTCGGACTCACCCTTTACTGGGCGTCCAATGTGTTCCATGCACCTATCTTTTCTTTTCTTTCTTTCTTTCTTTTTTTTTTTTTTTTTTTTTTTTAGACAGGACTTTTCTGTGTAGCCCTGGTAGTCCTGGAACTCACTCTGTAGACCAGGCTGGCCTCAAACTCACAGAGCTCTGCCTGCCTCTGCCTCCCTGCATGCTGGGATTAAAGATGTGCATGTACACCACCGCCCATGCACCTTTCTAAATGCTTGGCAGAGATAACTCAGTGAGTCTTCATCAGTCTGAAGAAGTGAGTAACCCTGCCACAGCCAGCTCCTTTGTTCAGAAAGAACATTCCCACAGGGTCACAGACTTGGCAGAGTGGCCAAGCAGCTTCTTCCCAGGATGCTCCAGTCCATGCTCTGGCCACCCTGTCATTGCCTCTACATCCTTTGGCTGTGGATGATGATGCCAAAGGCAAGACCCAGTGAGGTCATCCTTCATCTCCCCTGAGTGGTGGGAACACGGCCCCATGTAAAGCCAAAGGGAAATACACCGGGATGGTGTCTCCTCCCCTGGCGGAGTACCAGGCTGTGACTGGTGCTCTGCTGTGGTCTGAACAATGGTAGAGGGTAAGTAAGAATTTGAGGCCCAGGGAGCTGAGGTGTTGTGCTGGGAATTCCTGGGAGTGGAGTTTCCCGCAGGGCATGTTTGCAACTTGGCCTTTGTCCTGAGCATCTGGGAGGGAGGAAAGCTGGTGCCAAGACAAAGACAGCTGAATCCACAGACAGCCACCAGACCCTACTGCCCCATTCTCCTCCTCCTCCTCCTCACTCCCTGGCCTGTGCCTCCGGTTTCTGCCAGCCGACCAATACAGCCCTGCTCTGACCATGCCTCTTACCCTGCTGTGTGCCACCATGCCATTTACCATTTACCATTTACCATTAGGCATTTACCATTTGCCCTTTCCAGGGGCTGTGTTCCCACCCACTCAGGGGAGATATCCAGGGAACTAAGAAACTGCCCCCGGAGAATCACCTAAAACCTGCACTGCTACACACACACACACACACACACACACACACACACACACACACACACACACAC
>CABHPH010151755.1:30387-52708 GCA_902168325.1 Peromyscus nudipes
CACACACACACACACACACACACACACACACACACACACACACACACCACTGTACAGTAGGAAATGTAACATGCACCCTGTGTTCCTGGGGCTTTTCTCTTTCCCCCTCAGGAAGTGGTTAGTTACTCCTACAACATTCATGCCACTCTCTCTCCTCCATCCCTTCTTCCCACTCCTCTCCTCTCCCTCCTCCTTGTCTCCCTCCTTCCCTCTCCCTCCTCCCCAATCCCTGGCAGCCACTTTTCTCTCTGCATGACTAAGTTGAATCTTTCTTAGATTCCTGTTCTAAGAAAGGCTGTGCAGAATTTATCTTCCTGTCCCTGGCTTATTTCATCAGAACAACATGCTCAAGTCATGCCTTTGTCACAGGTGACAGGATTCCCTTCTGTCTGGGGCTAAGCACTATTCCGCTGTGTATGTAACATACTTTCTATATCTCAGGCCTTGGCTGTTGAGAACAGTGCTAAGTATGGCTTTCATGGTCTACGGCTATACACCCGGAAGTGGAACTGCTTAGCCAATGGCAGTTCTCATTTTCATTGGAGGGAGGACCTCTGTACTGCTTTCTCCATAGTTTCTCCAACATTTTTTGGTGTTTTTTGTTTTTGCTTTTGTTCTTCTCACATATATTACATCATGACTGCAGTTTCCCTCCCCTCTATCCTAGATCCACCCCCTACACCACCCCTGTCTCCCCTCAGAAAAGAGCAGACCTCCCAGGGACATCAACCAAACGTGATATAATATGCTACAATAAGACCAGGCACATACCATCATGTTATGGCTGGTGAGGTGACCCGGTAGGAGGAAAGGGGTCCCACAAACAGGCCAAAGATTCAGAGGCGATCCCTGTTTCCACTATTAGAAGTCCCACAAAAACACCAAGCTACTCAGCCATAACATATATAGAGAGGATCTAGGTCAGACCCCTACAGGCTCCCTGATCTCTGTGAGCCCCCAAGAGTCCCAGTCAGCTGATTCTGTGGGCCATGTTCTTGTGGTGTCCCTGACCCCTCGGGTTCCTCTGATCCTTCCTCCCCCTCCTCTGCAGGACTCCCCAAACTCTGTCTAATGTTTGGCTGTGGGACTCTGCACCTGCTCCCATCAGTTGCCGGATGAAGTCTCTCTGGTCTCTTTGATGATGATTCTGCCAGGCTCTGGTCCTAATGCACTCTGCAGGTGGGACTAACTGTAAGTCGAAGGTTTTGTGACTGAGTTGGTGTCCCAATCCCTCCATTTGAGGTGTTGCCTGGTTACAGAAGATGGAAGGTTCAGGCTGTGTTTCTCCCATTACTGGGAGTCTTTGCTAAGGTTACTCTCTAGAGGAACTCTCTAGATTTTTACTAGATTCCATTGCACTAGGTTTCTACCTCGCCCCTGAAATGCCCCCCAATTCTGGTTGTTTATCCCAGTATTTTTTCCTCCCCACCCACTTGATCCCTCCCATTCCCAAACCCACCTGCTGCCAGTCCCTCCTCAAAAGCTATTCCATTGCTCCTTTCCAGAGAGATCTTTGCATTCCCACCTTAATCCTTCCTTGTTACTTAGCCTCTGTGGGTCTGTGGACTGTAGCTTGATTATCTTTTACTTTACAGTTAATATCCACTTATAAGTGAATACATACCATGTTTGTCTTTCTGGGTCAAGGTTACCTCACTCAGGATGACTTTTTTTCTAGTTCCATCCATTTGTCTACAAATTTCATGTTGTCATTATTTTTAACAGCTGAGTAATACTCTATTGTGTAAATGTACACATTTTTTAATCTATTCTTCTGTTGAGAGACATCTAGGTTGTTTCAAGTTTCTGGCTATTATGAATAATGCTGCTATGAACATAATTGAGCAAGTGTCCTTGTGGTAGGTTTGAGTGTTCTTTGGGTATATGCTCAGGAGTGGTAAAGCTGGGTCTTGAGGTAGATAGATTCCCAATTTTCTGAGAAACTGCCATATTGATTTCCACAGTGACTGTACAAGCTTGCACTCCCACCAGCGATAGAGGAGTGTTCCCCTTGTTCTACCTCTTCATCAGCATGAGCTGTCACTTGTGTTTTTAATCTTAGCCATTCTGACAGGTGTAAGATGAAATCTCAGAGTCATTTTGATTTGCATTTCCCTGATGGCTAAGGATGTTGAACATTCTTTAAGTGTTTCTCAGCCATTTTAGTTTCCTTTGTTGAGAATTCTCTGTTTAGATCTGTATCCAATTTTTTATTGGATTATTTGATTTGTTGGTGTCTAGTTTCTTGAGTTCTTTATATATTTTGGATATTAGCCCTCTGTCAGATGTGGAGTTGGTGAAAAACTTTTCCCATTCTGTAGGCTGCCATTTTGTCCTATTGATGGTGTCCTTTGCCTTACAGAAGCTTTTCAGTTTCAAGAGGTCCCATTAAATAATTGTTGATCTTTGTGCCTGTACTATTGGTGTTCTGTTCAGGAAGTTGTCTCCTGTGCCAATGTAATCAAGGCTAATCTCCACTTTCTCTTCTATCAGGTTCAGTGTATCTGCTTTTATGTTGAGGTCATTGATCCAGTTGGACTTGAGCTTTGTTCAGAGTGATAGATATGCATCTATTTGCATTCTTCTACACACTGGCATTCAATTTGTTGACCAGCACCATTTGCTGAAGATGTTTTCTTTTTTCCTTTGTATATTTCTGGCTTCTTTATTGAAAATCAGGTGTCCATAGATGTGTGGATTTACGTCTGGACCTCTGACTCAATTCCATTGATCAATGTGTCTGTTTTTATGTCAATACCATGCAGTTTTTATTACTACAGCTCTGCAGTACAGCTTGAAATCAGGGATAGTGATACCTCTGGAAGTTCTATTATTAGATAGGATTATTTTAGCTATTCTGGGTTTTTTTGTGTTTTCTTATATGAAGTTGAGTACTGTTATTTCAAGGTCTGTAAAGAATTGTGTTGGGACCTCCTTGCCAAGAAAATAGTTGCCTGTGACACCAGTGGAAACCGGAGACATAAGCCCACCCTGCACCGATTGGGAACAGAAAACAGGTCTCACCTTGCACTGATTGGGAATAGCTGCTCCCTGAGACAGAGCCCACTGGTGCCCACTGGCCTAAGATCTGCTCCCTGAGACACAGAATCCATCAGCACAGATTGGACCAAGAGCCCGGATTAGACCAAGAGCTCCCATTAGACTAAGAGTATCAATCAGACCAAAAGAGGCTCCCTCAGACACAGACAGCACTTGCATGGAGTGGAGGAAGAGATGGGTAGACACCAGTGCAAAAACACAGTCAACAACATAAAGACCAATATGGCACCATCAGAAACTAGTGGTGCTACATCAGCAAGACCTGAACATCCCAAAGCAGAAGAAGCAAAAGAAATAGACCTTAAAAATGACTTTAAGAAGATGATAGAGGTCTTTAAAGAGGAAATAGAAACTACCCTTAAAGAATTCGAAGAAAAGACAAACAAAAAATTGGAAGAAGTCAATAAATCCCTTAAAGAAAGGCAAGAAAAAGCAATTAAACAGGTGAACGAAAAAGTCCAAAATTTGAAAACTGAAATAGAGGCAATAAAAAAGACACAAACTGAGGGAAGGGTGGAAATGGAAAATCTGAGTAGACAAACAGGAACTACAGATGCAAGCATAACCAACAGAATATAAGAGATAGAAGAGAAAATCGCTAGCATTGAAGATACAATAGAGGAAATAGATTCATCAGTCAAAGAAAACACTAAAGCCAAAAAAGTCATAACACAAAACATCCAGGAAATTTGGGACACCATGAAAAGACCAAATCTAAGAATAATAGAAATAGAAGAAGGAGAAGAGGGCTGGAGAGATGGCTCAGAGGTTAAGAGCACTGGCTGTTCTTCTAAAGGTCCTGAGTTCAATTCCCAGCATCCACATGGTGGCTCACAACCATCTGTAATGAGATCTGGCTCCCTCTTCTGGCCTGCAGGGATACATGCAAACAATACTGTATATATAATAAATAAATAAATCTTTTAAAAAAAAAAAAGGAAGGGGAAGAATACCAACTCAAAGGCACAGAAAATATATTCAACAAAATCATAGAAGAAAACTTTCCCAACTTAAAGAAGGAAATGCCTATGAAGGTACAAGAAGCTTACAGAACACCAAATACACTGGATTAAAAAAAAAAAAAAGACTCCTCGTCACATAATAATCAAACCACTAAACATACAGAATAAAGAAAAATATTAAGAGCTGCAAAGGAAAAAGGCCAAGTAACATATAAAGGCAGACCCAGCAGAATAATACCTGACTTCTCAATGGAGACTCTGAAAGCCAGAAGGTCCTGGACAGATGTTATGCAGACACTAAGGGGCCATGGATGCCAACCCAGACCATTATACCCAGCAAAACTCTCAATTACCATAGATGAGTAAACAAAATATTCCATGATAAAACCAGATTTAAACAATACCTATCCACAAATCCAGCCCTACAGAAAGCACTAGAAGGAAAAATCTAACCTAAGGAAGTTAGATACACCCATGAAAATACAGTCAATAGATAATCCCACACCAACAAATCCCAAAGAAGAGAAACACACAACACTACCAACAAAAAAATAACAGGAATTAACAATCACTGGTCATTAATATCCATTAATATCAATGGTCTCAATTCGCCTATAAAAAGACACAGGCTGACAGAATGGCTCAGTGTGCCGGGCTCTGCTGACTCCCCATGGGAGACCTTGATTTGGGGGATGTGGGGATGCAGGGTGGCTTGGGAGAGAGGGCTAGGGAGTGGGAGGAGTAAGGAGGTGGGATCTGTAGGTGGTATGTGGAGTGAGTAGAAAATTTCTTAATAAAGGAAAATTGAAAAAAAAGAAGCTAGCTGGTGTAACTATCCTAATATCTAATAAAATAGACTTCAAACTAAAATCAATCAAAAGAGATCGGGAAGGACATTACATACTTATCACAGAGAAAATCCACCAAGATGAAGTCTCAATTCTGAACACTTATGCCCCAAATACAAGGGCACCCACATTTGTAAAAAAAAAAAAAAAAAATTACTAGGGGGCTGGAGAGATGGCTCAGAGATTAAGAGCACTGGCTGTTCTTCCAGAGGTCCTGAGTTCAATTCCCAGCAACCACATGGTGGCTCACAACCATCTATAGTGAGATCTGATGCCCTCTTCTGGCATGCAAGTGTACATGAAGATAGAGCACTCATATACATAAAAAAAAATAAATCTTTACAAAAAAAAAAGAAACATTACTAAAGCTTAAATCACACATCAAACCCCACACACTAGTAGTGGGAGATTTCAACACCCCACTCTCACCACTGGATAGATCTGCCACACTGAAACTTAACACAGAAATAAGGGACCTAACAGAAGTTATGACTCAAATGGACTCAATAGATATATCTACAGAACATTCCACCCTAACACAAAAGAATATACCTTCTTCTCAGCACCCCATGGAACCTTCTCTAAAATTGACCACATGCTCTGTCACAAAGCAAATCTCAACACATACAAAAAAATTGGAATAACCTCCTGTATTTTATCAGACCACCATGGCTTAAAGTTAGATTTCAACAACAACAAAATTTACAGAAAGCCTACAATCTCATGGAAACTGAACAATGCCCAAATGAATCACCACTGGGTCAAGGAAGAAATAAAGAAAGAAATTAAAATTTTCCTAGAATTCAATGGAAATGAAAGTACAACATACCCAAAATTATGGGGCACCATGAAAGCAGTGCTAAGAGGAAAATTCATAGCACTAAATACCCACATAAAGAAGATGGAGAAATCTCACACCAGTGACTTAACAGCACACCTGAAAGCTCTAGAACAAAAAGAAGCAAACTCATCTAGGAGGAACTGACACCAGGAAATAATCAAATTGAGGGCTGAAATCAATGAAATAGAAACAAAAAGAACAATACAAAGAATCAATAAAACAGAGTTGGTTCTTTGAAAAAATCAACAAGATAGACAAACCCTTATCCAAATTAACCAAAAGGCAAAGAGAGAGCATCCAAATCAACAAAACCAGAAATGAAAAGGGAGACATAACAACAGACAATGAGGAAATCCAGAGACTCATCAAGCCATACTTCAAAAACCTGTACTACACAAAATTGGAAAATCTGAAAGAAATGGACAATTTTCTGGATAGGTACCACATACCAAAGTTAAATCAAGACCAGATAAACTATTTAAACAGGCCAATAACCCCTAAGGAAATAGAAACAGTCATTAAAAGTTTCCCAACCAAAAAAAGTCCAGGACCAGATGGTTTCAGCGCAGAATTCTATCAGAATTTCAAAGAAGAGCTAATTCCAATACTCTTCAAATTGTCCCATACAATAAAAGCAGAAGGAACACTATCAAACTCTTTTTATGAGGCTACAGTTACCCTGCTACCCAAACCACACAAAGATGCAACAAAGAAAAAGAATTACAGACCAATCTCCCTCATGAACATTGATGCAAAAATACTCAATAAAATATTGGCAAACTGAATCCAAGAACACATTAAAAAAAAATCCACCATGATCAAGTAGGCTTCATCCCAGGGATACAAAGATGGTTCAACATACGAAAATCTGTCAATGTAATACACCATATAAACAAACTGAAAGAAAAAAAACACATGATCATCTCATTAGATGCTGAAGAAGAATTTGACAAAATCCAACACCCCTTCATGATAAAGGTCCTAGAGAGATCAGGAGTACAAGGAACATACCTAAACATAATAAAGGCAATTTACAGCAAGCTGACAGCCAACATCAAATTAAATGGAGAGAAACTCAAAGTGATTACACTAAAATCAGGAACAAGACAAGGGTGTCCACTCTCCCCATATTTACTCAATGTAGTACTTGAATAAATTCAAGCTAGTACTTGAAGTTCTAGCTAGAGCAATAAGACAACAAAAGGAGATCAAGGGATACAAATTGGAAAGGAAGAAGTCAAACTTTCACTATTTGTAGATGATATGATAGTGTACAAAAGTGACCCCAAAAATTCTACCAGGGAACTCCTACAGCTGATAAACTCCTTCAGTAAGGTGGCAGGACATAAAATTAACTCAAAAAAATCAGTAGCCCTCCTATATACAAATGATAAAAGGGCTGAGAAAGAAATCAGAGAAACATCACCCTCTACAATAGCCACAAATAATATAAAATACCTTGGGGTAACTCTAACTAAGCAAGTGAAGGACCTGTATGACAAGGACTTTAAGTATCTGAAGAAAGAAATTGAAGATATCAGAAAATGGAAAGATCTCCCATGCTTATGGATAGGTAGGATTAACATAGTAAAAATGGCAATCTTACCAAAAGCAATCTACAGATTCAATGCAGTCCCCATCAAAATCCCAACACAATTCTTCACAGACCTGGAAAGAACAATACTCAACTTCATATGGAAAAACAAAAAGCCCAGGATAGCTAAAAGAATCTTGTGGCCGGGCGTTGGTGGCACATGCCTTTAATCCCAGCACTTGGGAGGCAGAGGCAGGCGGATCTCTGTGAGTTCGAGGCCAGCCTGGGCTACCAAGTGAGCTCCAGGAAAGGCGCAAAGCTACACAGAGAAACCCTGTCTCGAAAAACCAAAAAAAAAAAAAGAATCTTGTACAATAAAGCAACCTCTGGAGACATCACAATCCCTGACTTCAAGCTCCACTATAGAGCTACAGTAATAAAAACAGGTTGGTACTGGTATAAAAACCAACATGTGGACCAATGGAATTGAATTGAAGACCCTGACATTAATCTGCACATGTATGAACACTTAATTTTTGACAAAGAAGATGGAAAAAAGAAAGCATCTTCAACAAATGGTGCTGGCATAACTGGATGTCAACATGTAAAAGATTACAAATAGATCCATATCTGTCACCATGCACAAAACTTAAGTCCAAGTGGATCAAAGACCTCCACATAAGTCCAGTTACTCTGAACCTGATAAAGGAGAAAGTAGGAAGTAGTCTTGAATGTACTGGCCCCGGAGATCTCTTCCTAAATGTAACACCAGAAGCACAGACACTGAGAGCAACAATTAACAAATGGGACCTCCTGAAACTGAGAAGCTTTTGTAGGGCAAAGGACATAGTTAATAAGACAAAACGACAGCCTACAGAATGGGAAAAGATTTTCACCAACCCCACATCTGACAGAGGGCTGATCTCCAGAATATATAAAGAACTCAAGAAACTAGACATCAAAATACCTAACAATCCAATAAAAAAAAATGGGATATAGAGCTAAACAGAGAATTCTCAACAGAAGAATCTCAAATGGTCAAAAGACATTTAAGGAATTGCTCAACATCCTTAGTCATCAGGGAAATGCAAATCAAAATGACTCTGAGATACCATCTTACACCTGTCAGAGTGGCTAAGATCAAAAACACTGAAGACAGCTTATGTTGGAGAGGATGTGGAGCAAGGGGAACACTTCTACATAGCTAATGGTGAGAATTTGAACTTGTACAGCCACTTTGGAAATCAGTATGATGGTTTCTCAGAAAATTGGGAATCAATCTTCCTCAAGAACCAGCTATACCACCCTTGGGCATATACCCAAGGAATGCTCAATCATACCACAAGGACACATGCTCAACTATGTTCATAGCAGCATTATTCATAACAGCCAGAACCTGGAAACAACCTAGATGCCCCTCAACTGAAGAATGGATAAAGAAAATGTGGTACATATACACAATGGAGTACAACTCAGCAGAGAAAAACAGTGACATCATGAGGTTTGCAGGCAAATGGGTGGAACTAGAAAATATCATCCTGAGTGAGGTAACCCAGACTCAGAAGAACAAACATAGTATGTACTCACTCATAAGTGAATACTCAATATAAAGCAAAGGATAACCATACTGCAACCCACAGCTCCAAGGAGGCCAGCTGGTAAGGAGGGCTCTAGGAAGGACACATGGATTGCCCAGTGATAGAGAAATGGATGAGATCTACATGAGCAAACTGGGGGTGAGGGGGAGTAATGGAGGGCAAAGGATGGGGGATAAGAGCTTAGGGGAGCTGGAGGTTCAAGCTGGAATGGGAACAGAGTGGGAGAGCAATAAAAGAGATAACATGATAAATGAAGACACCATGGGAATAGGGAGAAGCAGAGTGCTAGGGAGGTTCCCAGGAATCCACAAGGATGACTCCACCATAGACTACTGGCAATAGTCGAGAGGGTGCCTGAGCTGGCCTACTCTGGTGATAGGATGGCTGAATACCCTAACTGTCATCATAGAACCCTCATCCAGTGACTGATGGAAGCAGATGCAGAGATCCATGGCCAGGTCCCAGGCAGAGCTCCAGGATTCCAATCGATGAGACAGAGGAGGGATTCTATGAGCAAGGGATATCAAGACCATGACTGGAAAAAGTACAGAGACAACTAGCCAAACTAGTGGAAATGCATAAACTGTGGACCAATAGCTGAGGAGCCCCCATGGAACTGGACTAGGCCCTCTGGATAAGTGAGACAGTTGTTTAGCTTGAACTGTATAGGGGTCCCCAGGCAGTGGGATCAGGACCTGTCCCTAGTGCATGAGCCAGTTTTTTGGAGCCCAGTGCCTATGGTGAGACACTTTGCGCAGCCTTGGTGCAGAGAGGAGGGGCTTGAACCTGCCTCAACTGAATGTACCAGGCTCTGCTGACTCCCATGGGAGACCTTGCCTTGAAGGAGGTAGGAATGGGGGGAGGGGTTAGGGAGGAAGGTTGGGGGGCGGGAGGAGGGAGGACAGAGGAATCTATGGTTGGTATGTAAAATTAATAGAAAATCTCTTAATTTAAAAAAAAGTATTGTGTTGGAATTTTGATGGGGATTTCATTGAATCTGGGGATTCCTTTGGGTAGGATGGCCATTTTTACTGTTAATCCTACCGATCCATGAACATGGGAGATCTTTCCATCTTCTGATATCTTCTTCAATTTCCTTCTTCAAAGAGTTGAAGTTTTTACCATACAGGTTTTTCACTTGCTTGGTTAGAGTTACCCCCAAGATATTTATATTATTTGTGGTTATTGTGAATGGTGTTGTTTCCCTGATTTCTTTCTCAGTCATTTGTCATTTGTATATAGGAGAGCTGTTGCTTTTTTTTTTTTTAATTAATCTTGTATCCAGCCACTTTGCCAAAGGTTTTGATTAGCTGTAGGAGTTCCCTGGCAGAATTTTTAGGGTCACTTGTGTATACTATCACATCATCTGCAAATGGTGATACTTTGACTTCTTCCTTTCCATTTTGTATCCCCTTGATTTCTTTTGGTTGCCTCATTGCTCTGGCTAGAACTTCGAGTACTATATTGGATACATATGGAGAGAGTGGGCAGCCTTGTCTTGTTTCTGATTTTAGTGGAATCGCTTTGAGTTTCTCTCCATTTAATTTGATGTTGGCTACAGGCTTGCTGTAAATTGCCTTTATTATGTTTAGGTATGTCCCTTGTATTCCTGACCTCTCCAAGACTTTTATCATGAAGAGGTGTTGGATTTTCTCAGACTTTTTCATCATCTAATGAGATGATCATGTGGGGTTTTTTCTTTCAGTTTATTGATATGGTGGATTACTATGACAGATTTTCATGTGTGGATCCATCCCTGCATCTCTGGGATGAAGCCTACTTGATCATGGTGGATGATTTTTTTTTCTTTTTCAAGACAGGGTTTCTCTGTGTAGCTGTGGAGCCTGTCCTGGAACTCACCCTGTAGACTAGGCTGGGCTAGCACTCACAGAGATCCACCTGCCTCTGCCTCCCAAGTGCTGGGATTAAAGGTGTGCGCCACCACCACCTGGGGGTGGATGATCTTTTTGATGTGTTCTTGGATTCAGTTTGCAAGTATTTTATTGAGTATTTTTGCATCAATATTCATGAGGGAAGTTGGTCTGTAATTCTCTTTCTCTGTTGAATGTTTGTGTGGTTTGGGTATCAGGATGACTGTGGCCTCATAAAATGAATTAGGTAATGTATCTCCTGTTTATATTTTTATGGAATAATTTGAGGAGTATTGCTATTAGCTCTTCTTTGAAAGTCTGGTAGAATTCTGCACTAAAACCGTCTGGCCCTGTTGTTGTTTTTGTTGTTGTTTGTTTGTTTGTTTGTTTTGGTTGGGAGACTTTTAATGATTACTTCTATTTCCTTAGGAGTTATAGGCCTATTTAAATTATTCATCTGATCTTGATTTAACTTTGTTCAGTGGTTTCTAGCAGGAAGTTATCCATTTCTTTTAGATTTTCCAACTTAGTGGAGTACAAGTGTTTGAAGTATGACCTGGTGAGTCTTCGTATTTCCTTGGTGTCGGTTGCTTTGTCCCTCTTTTCATTTCTAATTTTGTGAATATGGATATTCTTTCTCTGTCTGTTAGTTAGTTTGGAAAGGGTTTGTCTATCCTGTTGATTCTCTCAAAGACCAGACTCTTTTGTTTCACTGATTCTTTGTACTGTTCTCTCTGTTTCTATTTTATTGATTTCAGCCCCAAGTTTGATGATTTCATGCCATCTACTTCTCTTGGGTGTGTTTTCTTCTTTTTGTTCTAGAGCTTTCAGGTGTGCGGTTAAGTCATTAGTGTGAGATCTCTGCAATTTCTTTATGAAGACACTCAGTGCTATGAACTTTCCTCTTAGTATCGCTTTCATTATGTCCCATAAGTTTGGGTAGGTTGTGCGTTCATTTTCATTGAATTCTAGGTAGTCTTTGATTTCTTTCTTTATTTCTGCCTTGCACAGTAGTCATTCAGTAGACAGTTGTTCAGTTTCCACAGGTTTGTAAGCTTTCTGTTGTTTTTGTTGTTGAAATCCAGTGGTCTGATAGGATACAGGAGGTTATTTCAGTTTTCTTCTGTCTGTTGAGATTTGCTTTGTGACTGAGTATGTGGTCATTTAGAGAATGTTCCGCAAGGTAATGAGAAGAAGTTTTGCTGCCTGCGGGACCAGCCTCTAACAGCACAGGGCTCAAAGGGAATCCACAGAGTTGACATACTGAGACTTTTTTTATCTGAGGGGGTAAAGGAAAAGACACTCACACACTCTCTTGATGGTTTCCTCCAGACCTTTTCTTTATTCTTCTTTTGAATTCTCCTCTTATTTTTCCTGGTGATTTCCGTCTCTTATTCTTGATGTTTTCCTTCTAACACTATCTTTATTCTTTCCCTTACAGCTCATATATCCCAGCAAAATCTTTCAGGCAGTATAAAAATTAAAATGTGGTTACATTCTATTTTTCAAGTGAATGAATACAAGTAAGAAACAGCATGTGTTCCATATCCCTTAACATGATTAAACATTTTACATATTACAGGTGAAAAACAAATTGTCCCGAGAACCCACATACGTTCATACACAAGCAACTTGTTATAGATTAACAGTGTAGGCAAGCAAGGAATTCTTTTATGGGCAGGCTGCGTTTGGCAGTTACAAAGAAAAGACCAATCACTTTATTACTTATCTTGAAAGGTAATCTTATAAGGAATCACAAACCTAGATTTTATACATGAAAAACAGTCAGCTCTACTTTAAACCTTTAGAGTGTATACCTACTCATCAATAGTGTCTTATATCGGAAGATTGAGGGCAAAATGGGTACAAGGGATTAATCATCACCTTTGATCATCGACCAGTCCTAGCAAGGAAGGTACAGTCAGCTAGGAATAATTAAGCTGCTTTGTTCTTGTTCCCTGCCTGACCTTAAAGACTTTCTCACTCAACTATGAGCCTTTCTAAAACTTTAGATCATCTTCTTGGATTTTCACCTCAAAGCTATTTAACAAAAACATCTTAGTCTAACTTTAAATTATTTTCAAAGCTTTCTTTCAGCTGTGATGCACTCTGAAACCTGTGAACACACCTCCCAACTCCCAAAAGAATCCTTAAATTCTTAAATTTAAATTTAAAGAATTTAAGATAGCTGGGCTACTGAGACTCAATTGTTTTGTTTTGTTCTTTTAAATCATTAACCTAAGCCACAGTCTATGCTGCTCCTCAATAGAAATTGATGTATTCTAGCTGTGTGACACTTCCTTACTTATATTTTTAATCATCAAAACTCTATTTAAACTAACATTATTATTATTAATTAGACAGTACATCTTGAGAAGAAATCATCTTCATAATAATCCATAGGTAAAAATGCCCGGTAGAATGGGATGTTCCCATAAGATAAACACACTACATTACAGGCAGTGGGAATCTCCCCACACCCATTCACACCATGCCAGATACCAGAGAAAGACAGCAGCAGCAAACATGTAAAGGCACAGCAGAAGCAAAAGACATTCTGGGGTCTGTGGTCTCGGGGCCTTGCCTATCCGAGATTCACCCATCAGGGATTTTCCTCCTGGTGGGCTGACACCTTGATCTTCAATTGCCACCTGCTGCTCCTCTAATATGGCCCCAGCAAAGAAGGTATGTTCTTTTGTATTTGGGTGAAATATTCTGTAGATATCCGTTAGGTTCATTGAGTCATAATGTCTGTTAGCTCCATTATTTCTCTGTTTAGTTTTTTTGTCCGGATGACCTGTCTTGGTGAGAGTAGGATATTGAAGTCTCCCACGAATAACGTGTGATTTGATGATTCGATGTGTGATTTAAACTTTAGTAATGTTTCTTTTACAAATGTGGGTGCCCATGCATTAGGGGCATAGATATAAAGAACTGTAATGTTCTCTTGGTGGATTTTTCCTTTGATGAGTATGAAATATCCTTCACCATCTCTTTTGATTAATTTTGGTTTGAAATCTATTTTGTTAGATATTAATAGCTACACCAGCTTGCTTCTTAGGTCCATTTGCTTGGAAGATCATTTTCCAATCCTTTACTCAGAGGTAATGTCTGTCTTTGATGTTGAGTTCTGTTTCTTGTATGTAGCAGAAGGATGTATCATGTTTTCATATCCATTCTGTTAACCTGTGTCTTTTTATTGGAGAATTGAGTCCATTGATATTGAGAGAAATTAATGATCAGTGGTTGTTAATTCCTGTTATTTTTTTGTTGTGGTTGTGATAGTGTGTGTGTGTGTGTGTTGCTTGAGTTTTCCTGCCTGACCCACAGTCAGGATAAATCTCTTTCACCTGCCAGTCCCACAGCTGCTCAGACCCAACCAAGTAAACACAGAGACTTATATTGCTTACAAACTGTATGGCCGAGGCAGGCTTCTTGCTAACTGTTCTTATATCTTAAATTAATCCATTTCTATAATTCTGTTCCTTGCCACATGGCTCGTGGCTTACCGGCATCTTTACAGGCTGTTTGTCCTACAAATGGCGCCCAACGTGGGGCAGGAATTTCCACTTAAAACCTGAGAAAGCGTAAAAAGAAGATTCTAAAGCAGAGCTAAAACAGCTTCCTAGTTGTCTTTGTCAAATTAGCCGCAGCCTGCGGGCTTGAGCTACTGTATGGCGGGTTCCTGGTGTGCGTGTTCGACTTGCAGTATGGCGGGAATGAGGCGTCTGCAAGTGGCACATTAAGCTGCATGGTGGATTTGCCTTTGCTAGTACAAAACAAAAAGAGGTTTCTGGGCTACATGCTGCTTTGATAGAAGCATAGACCCACGAAAGACTCCCAGAGCGGAGCGGACGGTAAACGTATCACCGCCATGTTGGGAAGCTGAGGTGGGCGGAGCCAGCAGCCACAGCACTGTTTCAGTCTTAGAATGCTGCAGTTTAAAACAATTGATTCACAATAAAAACAGATTCAGATGGAACAAGACTTTAAATGCTTTAAAATGTGTGTAAAAATGTACGTAGGCTTCAAAGAGAGATAAAAAGGAATATATACAGTTATATAAAGAAATAGTTTTGAAAAATGAAGTCTTTAAAGAGACAGTAAAGGTAGTATAAAATATAAGCCACGTAAAGATGGATATCACACAGAGAATCTGCATTGTGTTGTCTTTGGGATTCTTAACTGCAGAGAGATATTTGATTGTAAAGGAAGCTGAGTTAAACCAATATGTATATTTTAAAGATACCTTGACTTCAAAATTTGGATGTAAAGAAATGTTGCTTTGGAAAGGAAGCTCTGATTTTGTTTCCACAGAAAGCCAGAGGCTATGGATTTGTTCCAGATTAAGATACATCAGGTTTGACCAGCCAAGACCACCTGAAAGGTCTCCGATGACACCATGGCTTAAATGATCCAACATCCAGAACCATTTCAAGGCAACTGGCTCAGACGATACACCCTCATGGACTACTCTATAATTCTAAAATTTTCTTTGTGTCCCCATAAGATACAGCGCCCCCCTCCAGCAGGAAGCAGTAAGAGAAGCTACGCCCAAATTCCCAAATTATATGTAATTTACTTTGTTAAGGTTAAAACCTTCCTTTTTGAAAAAAAAAAGGGGGGGGAAGTGCTGTAGGATGTTCTGTATGTCAAATGTGTTGCTAATAAAACACTGATTGGCCAGTGGCTAGGCAGGAAGTATAGGTGGGACTAACAGAGAGAATAAAAAGAGCAGGAAGGTGGAAGGAGACGCTGCCAGACGCTGCCAGACGCCGCCAGGACAAGCAGCATGTAAAGATGCCGGTAAGCCACGAGCCATGTGGCAAGGTATAGATTTATAGAAATGGATTAAATTAAGATATAAGGACAGTTAGCAAGAAGCCTGCCACGACCATACAGTTTGAAAGCAATATAAGTCTCTGTGTTTACTTGGTTGGGTCTGAGCGGCTGTGGGACTGGCAGGTGAAAGAGATTTGTCCTGACCGTGGGCCAGGCAGGAAAACGTAAGCTACGTGTGTGTGTGTGTGTGTGTGTGTGTGTGTGTGTGTGTGTGTTTCCCTTCTTTGGGGTTTGCTGGTGTGAAATTATTTATTGCCTGTGTTTTCATTGGTGTAGTTAATCTCCTTGGGTTAGAGTTTTCCTTCTAGTACCTTCTGTAGGGCATAGATATTTATGGATAGATATTGTTTAAATTTGACTTTGTCATGGAATATCTTGTTTTCTCCATCTATGGTGATTGAAAGTTTTGCAGGGTATAGTAGCCTGGGCTGGTATCCATGGTCTCTTAGAGTCTACATCTGTTCATGCCCTCTGGCTTTTATAGTATCTGTTAGAAGTTGGGTGTAATTCTAATAGATCTGCCTTTATACGTTACTTGGTCTTTTTCCTTTGCAGCTTTTAATATTCTTTGTTTTGTATGTTTAGCATTTTGATTATTGTGTGATATGGGGACTTTCTTTCCTGGTCCAATCTATTTGGTGTTCTGTGAGCTTCTTGTACCTTTATAGCCATCTCCTTTTTTAGGTTAAGAAAATTTTCTATGATTTTGTTAAATATATTTTCTGGGGTTTGGGGCAGGGATCATTTACCTTCTTCTATTCCTATTATTCTTAGGCTTTGTCTTCTCAAAGTGTCCCAGATTTCCTGGATGTTTTGTGTTAGATTTTAGATTTAATATTTTCTTTCTTTCTTTTTCTTTCTTTCTTTCTTTCTTTCTTCCCTTCCTTCCTTTCTTTGACCAATGAATCTATTTCCTCTATCATATCTTCAATGCCTGAGATTCTCTCTTCAATCTCTTGTATGTTGGTGATGTTTGCATCTGTAGTTCCAGCTTGCTTTCCCAGATTTCTGTTTCCAGAATTCCCTCCGTTAGTGTTTTCTTTGTTGCTTCATTTCAATTTTCAAGTCTTTGAACAGTTCCTTCACCTGTTTGTTTTTTCTTGGCTTTTTTTGGCATTCTTTAATGGATTTATTGATTTCCTCCAATTTTTTGTTTGTCTTTTCCTCAATTTCTTTAAGGGATTTTTTTTTTCAATTTCTCTTTAAGGACCTCTATTGTCTTCATAAAGTTGGTTTTAAGGCTGTTTTCCTGTGCTTCAGCTATGTTGGAATACTCAGGTCTTGCTGTCATAGGATAGCTGGGCTCTGGTGATGCCATGTCGCCCTTTCTGCTGTTGATTGGGTTATCACACTGGCGTTTAGGCATCTGGGTTTGAGATGATTATAGGTCTAGGTGTTGATTTCTGAGTTTGTCTTTGTTGGATGAGTGTTTTGTTCCTTGGTTTCTGTTTCCTCTTTGGTCTTCGGGTCTTTGTGTCCTGGATTTCTAGAGGCTGGTGTGACCTCTGATCAAGTAGGGAGTCTCTGTCCAAGTTGGGGGATGGACTTCTAGTGGCTAGTTTGGCCTTCCTTAGGGGTCTCTGTTCTGACTGGCATGCTGCACCTGTTCTTCTGACTGGTGCAGCCTGCACCTGAGCAGTGGAGGTGTGGGTATGGGTGAGGTGGGTGGTGAGGTGGAGGGAGGGCTGTGGGATGGGTCTTTGGGGAACCAAATCTAGGGAGTGGGGCAGTTCAGCTGGCAGGCGGTCACTCACCTGTTCTTCTCACATTTGTTTATTTTTAAGATAGGGTCTCATGTATCCTAGGCTAGCCTCCAACTCATGACATCCATGATCTTCTGATCCTCCTGCCTCCACCTTCCCAGTGCTGGGACTATAGACATCCACTATGGCCAGCTTATGCAGTGCTGACTATTAAATAGTGCTAGGACTTCATGCATGCTAGTCGGGCATGCTACCAACTGAGCCACATCTTCAGCCCAGCTACGTTAATATCACCTTCCCTTTACTCCATCCTTCCTAACACTATTATTATCCTGTGTTTTTTGTAGATTTGTTTATTTTATATGTATGAATGTTTTGCCTGCATATATGTCTGTGTACCACATGCATGCCTGGTGACTTTGGAGATCAGAAGAGGGAGTCAGATCCCCTGGAACTGGAGTTGCAGATGTCTGTGAGCTGCCATGTGGGTGCTGGAGAGCAAACCTGGGTCCTCTCCAAGAACAGCCAGTGCTCTTACCCACTGAGCCATCTCTCCAGCCCCCATGTTATCCCATTTTAAAACATCCTCATTTTTAGAAGTGATGCATTGTGGCATTAACAGCCTTTCCCCATGGCTTGTGGCACTGAGCACATACACACACACACACACACACACACACACACACACACACACACACACACCCCTGTTGGCTATTTGCATAACTTCTGAGTAATGGCTCCGGGAGCCCACACCCATTTTACAATTCCATCTTTTCTGAACTGTCTGAATTGTTTTCTGTTTTGAGTGTTAATCCCTCATCAGATGCACAAGTCACACATACTACTCTCTTTCACTCTCCTCTTTATTCGGTTGACTGTCTCCTTAGCTGTCCTGTCTGTCCGTTTTTGTTTCTGTCTGTGCTTTGTAACTCATGACCAAGAGCAATGCCAAGCAATGTCCTCCCGTCTTCTCCTCCAGTACACACAGTTCAGTCTTACATTCTAGTCTTTACTTTGAGCTGTTTTGCATTTGTGTGTGTAGTGAGGAGAGTCTAGTTTCATTCTTTTACATACTGATATCCAGTTTTCCCAGCACTATTTATTGATCATTTTCTTGTTGTATGATTTGGGTACTTTTGTTAAAGATCAGCTGTGAATTTATTTCTGGGCTCCGTGGTCTGTTCCATTGGTTTCTTTTTTAATATTTTATTTAATATTCATACATGCATACAAGGTGTTTTGGATCCAATCCATCCCCATCTCCTCTCCTCCAATTCCTCCTTTATCCCTGCCCATACTTTCCTACCAATTTTTTAAAGATTTATTTATTTATTTATTTTATGTATATGAGTACTCTATCAACTTTATGCCAGAAGAGAGGGCATCAGATCCCACTATAAGGTTGTGAGCCACCATGTGGTTGCTGGGAATTGAACTCTGGGACCTCTGGTTGCTGGGAATTGAACTCTGGTACCTCTGGAAGAGCAGCTGGTGCTCTTAACCCCTGAGCCATCTCTCCATCCCTTCCTGTCAACTTCTTTCTCTCTCTCTCTCTCTCTCTCTCTCTCTCTCTCTCTCTCTCTCACCTACAGTTTTTCTCCAGTTCTGCCTGCCCTCGGTCAGGACAAATCTCTGTCACCCACCAGTCCCACAGCAGCTCAGACCCAACCAAGTAAACACACAGAGACTTATATTGTTTACAAACTGTATGGCCGTGGCAGGCTTCTTGCTATCTGTTCTTATATCTTTAATTAACCCATTTCTATTAGTCTATAAGTTGCCACAAGGCTTGTGGCTTACCAGTACCTTACATCTCGCTTGTTATGGCGGTGGCTGGCAGCGTCTCTCTGACTCAGCCTTCTACTTCCCAGAATTCTCCTCTCTCCTTGTCCCGCCTATACTTCCTGCCTGGCTACTGGCCAATCAGTGTTTTATTTATTAACCAATCAGAGCAACACATTTAACATACAGAACATCCCACAGCAGTACCCACTGGTCTATTTAGTGCTGCTTATATGTACTAAGTGTAGGTCGTCTACTGGACCATGGATAAGCTCTCAGGGGCAGCATCTCTGAAGAAAACTGACTCTCCCTTCCCCAGTAGCCACCAGCTACCAACAGATCCTCAGCTAGGGGTGGGACTTCATGAGCCCCTCCCCAATCCATGCTGAGATTTGGGCTGGCTTGATCTTGGGCAGGCCTGTGCATGGGGTCTCAGCTGCTCTGTACTTTATAGTCTCTAATTCTCTGCACAATGACTGGTTATTGGTCTCTGTATTAATCACCATCTACTGAAAAAGAAGTTTCTCTGATGAGGGCTAAGAGATGCACTTATCAATGGGTATAAAGATAAGAACTTTAAGGGCAGTTTATTACTATTTCCATCTAGCAGGGAAATCGTATCAGGTTATGCCCCTGTGGCCTATGACCTAGTCAGCTATGAAGTTTGGGGCCCATACCAGGCATGGGTTCCATCTTATGGAGTGGGCTTTAAATCTGAGCAGAAAGAGGTTGAGTGTTCCCATAACATGCACACCACTGTTGGGCCAGCAGCTCACAGGGCTCCTGGCTGGGTAAACTGATGGTAGCTTTTCTTTCCTGGTAGTATGTGTTCCTTTGGCTTCTGTCTGCTTTTTTCCCCCTTTGTTTCTTGTGAGTGCCATGTTGTTTTGACTCCTATAGCTTTGTAGTAGACTCTGAGTTAAGACAGTATGCACATTAGTTACATTTCCCTTACTGTGACAAAACACCACGACCAAAGCTTCTTACAGAAGAAAGTTTTCCAGTTTAAAATTCCTGAGTGGTCAGAGTCTTTCATGATGGGGAGGAGCGACAGAAGGTGGGTGGCATGGCACTGGAGCAGGATGCTGAGGGCTCATATCCTCTACCATAACCAGAGAAGGCAAACTACAGTAGGCATAAGTCCTCAACGCCCTCCCCCAGCGACATACTTCCTCCAGCAAAGCCACATCGCCTAAGTCTTTCCAAATGCCCAAGACTATGGGGGACATTTTTCATTTAAACTCTTACAGTGTGATGAGCCTGACTTTGTTCATTTTGCTTAAGCTTGCTTTGGCTAGGACTGGGGTACGGCCCTGATGGTAGAATGCACACACAGGGCCCTAGGTTTCACACCCACCATCACATAAAATGGGCTTGGTGGCTCACACCCGGCAGGAGGATCCTAAGGTCAAGGTCATCTTCACCCAGTAATTAGTTCTAGGCCAGCCTGAGCTATGTGAAATCTTGTCTCAAAAATTAAAAACAAAAAACAAAAAAAGAAAAGATTTTTTTGGATATTCGAGTCTTGTGTGAATTCATATGAATTTTAAGATTTTTTTTTCTATTTCTGTAAAAAAAAATCTTTGAAGCTTTGATTAGAGTTGTATTGAATTGAACATTGGGTACTGTGGACATTCTATATTATTTTTCTAATCCATGAATAAAGGAGATGCCTTTCAATTCCTTTCATTAAGTTTTTTTTATTTTTTAGTATATAGTTCCTTCACTTCCTACCTTAAATTGTTTCAGAGTTACCTTTGTTATTGTCGCTCCTATTGTGAAAGGAATTTCCTTGACTGTGTGTTCTGGGGAGCTTCTTGTTAGTGCAGACAGGATACTGACTTTCGTAATGTAAATTCTGTAGCCTGAAGCTTTCCTGGATTGTCTGGTAGTTACAATGAGTTTTTAGGTGAGCTCCTTGGAACTTTGTATATGATTGTGTCACCAGCAAACAGATACTTGTATTTCTTACTTGCTGAGTTCAGTGCTTCTGTTTTCTTGTCTAATTGTTCTTATTAGAACCTCCAGTACCATGTCAAAAAAAAAGCAGCATGGGGAGCAGAGATGGGACATGGCTGCTCTTCTAGAGGACCTGGGTTGGACTCCCAGCACCCACGTGGTAGCACACCTACACTCACGTGATGCACATAAACTCATGGAAATACTCGCATAGGCATGAAATAAATAAATAAATAAATCTAAAACAAAAAGAAAAATAGAGACTAGAATAATTTTAAAAAAAAAAAAAAGCCAGGCGGTGGTGGCGCATGCCTTTAATCCCAGCGCTCAGGAGGCAGAGGCAGGCGGCGGATCTTTGTGAGTTGAGGCCAGCCTGGTCTACAGAGCGAGATCCAGGAAAGTCGCAAAGCTACCCTGAGAAACCCTGTCTTGAAAACCAAAAAAAAAAAAAAAAATTATAAAAAAAAAAGATCAGGGACAAGACAAAGATGCCCCTCTTGCTTTTACCTTATTTTGTTATTTACTTCTTTTGTTAATTTTTTTTGTGTGTGTGGGGGTGTATTGTCTGTATGTATATGTCTATTTATCTTGTCACATGTGTCAAAGTACCTTGTGGAAGCCAGAAAAGGGCATCAGATGCCCACCTTTTGGTTTTATTGTCGTTATTTCTTTTATTTCTGCACTGATCTTTATTATTTCCTTCTACAAAGTTTGGGCATAGTTTGTTCTTTTCTCCGTTCCCTGAGTGTGACGTCAGGCTTTTAACTTGAAATGCTCTTTTCCACACATGCCCTTGTTGCTGCAAACGTGGTCCTGAGCTGCCCGTGTGTTCACCAGCGTTGGCACATGGTGCTTTCATTTTTCTAGGTGGAAAGATGGCCCTCAGCTTTGCTTCTAATTTTTGCCTTAACCCATTGATTGCTCTGGGGGTTGTGGAGCTTTAAGAACTTTTTCAGGGTGCTGAAGAGATGGTTCAGTGTTAAGAGCACTTGTTGCTCCTACAGTGGACCCCGATTCAGTCCACAGTACCCACATAGTGGCTCACAACCATCCATAACTCCAGTTCTAGGGCATCAACACCCTCCTCTGGCCTCCAAGGGCCCAAGGCATGTATGTAATTCACATACATATACAGAGACAAAACACTAGTACACATTAAAATTTAAATTAATCTGAATTTTTTAAAAGAACTCTTTCAGCATTTAATCGTCACTCAACTCTACAAAGTAGAACTTTCATCTCACGTTTCTTTGTTTGTGAGACAGGGTTTCTGTTGGTTAAATGGCGCTGCTCCTGGCTGGCCGTCGCCCGCAGCGGCCAT
>CABHPH010151757.1:0-48819 GCA_902168325.1 Peromyscus nudipes
GGGGGGGGGTCCTAGGAAAATGATGCTTTCATGCCTTTCCTCTTGTTCCTAGCCCAACCTTCAGCCTAGAAGATGAGCAAGGGACAAAATAACATGCAGAAGGCTGCACAGCATGACCAGGAAAAATGACTCATCCAACCAAATAGCCTGTCCCCTGGAAAATCACTGGGATTTGCCAAATGTATACAGACACATTTTCCTAAAATACCCCAGCAGAAATGAAGGGCTTCTCTGGCTCTCGTAGCTAAAATGTTCACATGTGTCTTGACTGGAGGTGGATTCTAAACTCTCATCCCAAGTGGATAAATTTTGCAATCTTATAAGATGCCTCCTATTTTACCAGTCTTACACATATTTGTACTTTATTTCAGTGATGGAATAATGAGACACCCTCTTAAGCACTTTGGGGGCTCTTGGTCTGTCCAAGAGCTTTTGTTTATTCACTAATTCAGTTATCCAATATTAAGTCTTCACATCATACTAGGTAACAGGGGTACAATGACATAAGTCAGATACAGTCACTGACCTCAAAGGACTTAGACATCAGCAGAGAAAGAGTACAGTAAACACAAAAGGAGGGGAAAGTGTAATCAGGATATATTATATGAGAAAAGAATCTATTTTCAATAAAAGGAAAAAAAGAAAGGTATTTAGCAGTGTCATCACTAAATAACAAAACGGAGAACTACCGAATGCTTTGATCACATGTAACAAAGAGCTATTTTAATAGATAAATCCTCATTATCACCATACTATTAGCTGAAAATACCTATCATTTAAGAAGTTTGCTAGCCTTAGTCAGCAGTAAATTCAATACAAAATATAACAGCTTGTCATTAGCCCAGACAGTTTCTTTGTTTATTAATCATTCCATTCTGGAATAGCAACAACAACAACAACAACAACAAAAGGTGGTTGCCCTTCATGAAGTTCTTCTAAAGAGAAAGATGAATAATACAGGAGGGAGAAAGGAAGACTTCCACACTGGACAGAAAAACAAGGAATGTCTAGGGCAAAGGCCAAGGGATTTCAGGACCAAGGTGTGGACAGCGACCAAGTTGAAATCCTAACAATATTTCCAGGAAGACATCTGCATAATAATAAAGTATACAAACTATTTTTTTTTTGAAAATTTGGGGATCGCTAGCCATGTGAAAATAACAAGGTATTTACTAATTAGAGTAAGAACAATTGGGCCAAAAACATAGCTTAATAATACATTGTGTGGTGGTTTCTGAAAAAAAAAATTCCAAAGGTAATATTCACATGTGACATTTATGTGGGGGTGGAACTATAACTAAAAATGTGTTAGCTCATTTAACACACAAACAAATTGCAAGGCAGATGTTTCCCTTTTCTCATTTTACACATAAAAACCCGAAGCACATAGAATTTAGTGGTCTGACAGCCAGCAAATTTTAAGAGCAGATTTTGAACCCAGACAACTTGCCCCAAGTTCCATATTCTGGCTCTTCATAGTCATAATACTACAACCTCTTAATGCTAATCACACTACCAAAATTTCAGTTAGTGTACTTGAGGGTGGAGCCAGGAAGGGTCTAAGTGTGTGATAAGGAGCCCCAAGGAGAAGAAAGTGAGGGAAAACTTCATTTCTCAAAATAGAAATTAATAGAGGACACCAAATAAATAAATAAATAAATAAATAAATAAATAAATAAATAAATACATACATACATACATACATACATATATAAAACACACAAACAATATGTTATTTGGAGCCTTGGCTAATATTAGCAAAACAATCAACTTAAAGAGGAAGCGTTTGTTATAACCAATGGAGAAATGACATAGGTACTCTGGGACAACTATTATGTTCATCAATCTTGTAAAATGAGTTGACTCTTCAAACTTGGCCACATTTAGCTTTGATGCAAATTTATTAATTAAAAAGAAGAAATAAGTGAATAGCAAAACTGTAGTTTTTAGATTGGTGGGAAGTCCTCAGCCTTGGCCACACAGTGTATTTGGAACTAAATTGGTGCAAACAAGGTGCTGAGAGAATGTCAAAGTCAGAGTTCAGCCTGGTTCCCCCAACTAAGGAGCTGGGGGCCTTGGCTATAATGTTTCTTTTTCTCTCCCCTTATCTCAGCTTAAGCACTCATATAGTACACTGGCTAGAAAGTTTCTTGATCCCCTTCATAGTGTATATTGGATGTGATCTGGTACAAAAGAAGAAGGGGAAGCCTTACGGAGGAGGCCAGGGGCTGATAGAAAAGGGTCTCTTAAGTCAAGGTGAGACTTGAAGACTTTACAGAAGGTTCCTCCAGAGATGATCCAGCTTTCTGCCTCTCCCTCCATCTTTTCCTAACCTCCCCAAGGTGTTTCATGAACTAATGCAAACAAACTAACAAAACCACCTCATTCTCATTAGACCATTGGCTCTACCATTGTACTGAGTACTTTTTTTTTTTTTTTTTTTTTTTGTTTTTTTTTCGAGACAGGGTTTCTCTGTGTAGCTTTGCGCCTTTCCTGGAGCTCACTTGGTAGCCCAGGCTGGCCTCAAACTCACAGAGATCCGCCTGCCTCTGCCTCCCGAGTGCTGGGATTAAAGGTGTGCGCCACCAACGCCCGGATTGTACTGAGTACTTTTGTACGTAAGTGTTATTTTTTTTTCACTGCAAGTTCACTAAAAAAGTTTTATATTCCCATTTTTGAGATGAAGAAAATTGGGCTTAGGCAGAAACATTAAATATGTTAGCATAAGGAATGTATTGTAATAAGTAGACAAAGGAGAGCTAGCTGGTCCTAATGAAGTTGAATACATTTCTCTTTCCCATCGTAATGAAAGGTAGAGAGGACAGGCTCTACTAGAAGAAGTTAACTCAGCAATGTAAGTGCCTCTCCATCATGCCTCTCAACTCGTCGTAACCTTCACGGCGATCAGTCACTCATGTTTTCAAGCAAATAAGTGGGAGAGAGAGAGAAAGAGAGCATCTCTACAGTAAGAATCTTTTAAGCAAGTAAGATAGAAACTGTACCCAGCAATCTACTTACCATTGGGTAAATATTATGGCTAAATTGTATCTAATTCAAATTTCACATGTTCAAGAACTAATTCTGGTACCTCAGAATCTGGCTGCAACAGGAATGGAGTTTTCAAAGAGGCAGACAAGTTAAAATTAGATCATTAGGACAGGACCTAGTACAGTATGATTGGTATGCATAAATATATGCATATATAAAATATATATGATATGTGTGCATATTATATATATATATGTATGTATGTATGTGTGTATGTATGTCAGTATTCTGTAGAGGCACAGAATTGATAAAATTAATTAAAGTATATCACAAAAGGGATTTATTAGATTGGCTTACATGATATGGGCTGGATGGTACAACAATGGCTGTCTGTTTGCCGACAAAGTTGAGATGTTGGTAACTAACTGCTCAGTCCATGAGTCTGGATGCCTCCACTGTCCCAGTTTGGTGCCAAAGACTTGGAGGATTCCTGGAGAGCTGTTTTTTTCAGTCCACTTTGGACTGACGAAGAAGCTGTGTTCTGATGTCAGTGAAGGTTGGCAGCAGTGATGGCAGCAGAGAAGATTCACTCCACAGCAAAGAACAACAGTGGACAAATCAAAGCAGCTTCTTCTAGGACCCCCTGATATCTGGGCTACCCCTAGAAGGTGCCACCCCTTCTGGGAAAAGGTCTTCCCCTGTCAGCTAATCATTCCAGTAAACAGTGTCAAAGACCAAAGGTGTATCTCTCAGTTGATTTTAGATCCAATAGAGTTGATAACCAAGGTTAAACATCATACTTCAGGAAAGGAAATTTAGGTGCAGATAAAGACAGAGGCTATACTGAAAAGCCATGAACAGAACAATCTAAGGAAACTGTCATGTTTATTCGCTGATCTTAGACTTGTACCCTCATGATGGTAAGAAAATTAATTTCTGCTTGATAAATTCAGGTACAGCCCTTTGTTATGGAATATTCCCCCAACTCCATCCCCACCCCTCAATGCAACACTAACACAGTGGGAGCTTCCCAGGGCTGCAGATGGACTTCCACGGTAAAGTGTCTGCTTAACTCTCTAGATGGATCTCTAGTTCCACAAAAACGAAAGTTAGCCAGGCAAGGGGTCACATGTCTGAAGTTCCAGCACTTGATAAGCAAAGGCAAGATTGGGAATTCAAGAACATCCTTGGCTGCATAAGGAGTTTGAGGGTAATCTGGACCACATAGGGCCTTGTCTTAAATTCAAACAAAGCAAAACAAACAAACAACAACAGAAATGTAGAACTTGGACACATGACCATTCCTGAGAAGCTAGACAGCTCTATGCCAGGAAGAAGGAAAAAACAAAACTCGGAAGCCACCAATAGCATTCATCTACTACAAATAGTACTTTATTTTCAGGTCATGCAGCTTTAAGTAGAAAAAAACTGTAAGTTTTCTGTCTCAACTATCAGAAAAATGTCTTCCCACCAATAGTCCATTAAAATGTTGATTCAGGTCTTTAACCCCTAACTGCAAAGAAGAAACACTTTTTAAAAAAATAATAACTGGAGAAGTACACTTAGGAGTCACACACACACAAAAAAAAACCCACCATATGCAAAGAGGTTTCTTTTCTACCCCTGGGAATGACACATTTGCTAAAGGGTGGTAGATCTTTGCCAGTCAACAAATTCCCCAACTGCTATGAGAAAAAAAAAATCCTAAAAATACATCATCGCAGAAGGGTAAATTCACTTCTGTGTTTCTCTCTGAACTGTGCTTTTCTCTTTATGCCGTGGTTAGAATTCTTTTCAAGTTTACTGCTGCTGTGATCTTCTGTGCAACCCTATTTTAAGCTGTGGAGGAGAGAATGAACTCTTAAGGTAGTACTGTAGGGGAGAAAAAGAGATTTAACACAGTGGTCATTGTTAAGCTGGAATGAGAGTTGCTGTGAGATACTTGGAAAAAAATAAGAAAATGTGAAAGGTTATACTTAATTTCTCAAACAGATAGCAGAGCCTCTAAATGCTAATGTTGGAGACTAATACTGTGTCTTCATAAATATAAATTATGATTTCCCTGGAGGGGTCAGATACAGAAGAGCCTTTTGATGACAGGAAGGACCATGGTGATGAAATGATACTGGTAAGTTATATAGTATTTGTCCTTCCTGCTGTATTATCTCAGATATAATTCATAAATAGGAACACAGATGATCAGATTTATATGTTAAATGTTCGTTTTAATGCAACAAGAAAGACCAGAGGAGAAGCCAATGCAGTGGCCACAGAAAGCGCTCCTGAGGATAATGGTGATAGGGCTGAAACAGAAAGACAGCATCTCTATGCATAAGAGAGGCTGATTCAGAAGGATGCTGAAATGATGGATTAGGAGTAGGTGAATACAGGTACCAATGAATACTCCAGTCCTAGGATTCTGGGCAACTAGACAGAATGAGGAAGAAGACCATAGCAAATCCAAGTGTACAGTTATCTGAAAGGGATCACTGCTGTTCTCTTCAGAAAGATAAAGGCCATTTGCTCTGTCAACAATTCTCTTTACTGTTTCAATAATAATTTGCAACCAAATTCTTCTTTCTATATAATAAGCTACAGTATGGTAAAAGTAAGACTTCTTTAGAAAAATATTGCCAGCCAAATGCCAGTCATTGATACATTTGATAAACTGAAGGCGGATAAGTTTCTCTCCATGCCATCCGCAGCAGTTGGCAGATAAAGAATGATTATCACAGGCTGTAGATGCACTTACCCACCTGGTCTCATGCTTCCATTTCCCAAGCCAGCTCAGGGCCCCCACTCCAGTCTCCATCCCTTGGGTCTCATCTCTAACCCTGGAAGAGAAATGATGTGTCAGTGGGTCTTCTCTGATGTTAGTACCCACAGCAGCTTCTAGAAACCAGTTTAGTGTGGGGATGGGAATGATGAGATCAAGAACACTACATCTGCTCTTGGTAGGATTTAGCCATGCAAGCAGGGGTATATTGGTCACAAATCCCTGTTACCCATACCCACCCTCTCCACAATGATCCTTTTCTGAACTGGCTCGTGGTACAAAAAATTGATTGTTTCCTTGACTTCTGAACTGCAGTTATAAGTGAACAGCCTAGCTTCAGGGAGAGAGTCTATTGAGTTATAATAAAGCCTGAAATCAATATAACAATGGTATATTTTAAACACAATTACAATTTTGCTGTTTATTCTGATGGAAGCATATGATATATCCAGACTTCTAGGGGACCTTAAACCATTCAACTAATTTCAAGTAGGCCTTTGAGAGCTAAGCTGGTCCACTTCCTGCTTATTTTTTCATTGAAAGGATAATTAAAGCATCTTTGCTCTTAAGTGATTGAACTCATGCTGGTTTTATCAGATGTGAGTGAGATAAAATCCACCACAAGAAAATGTATAGCTGTTTACTATGACATTTTGACATTCCCACTATGCGACTTTGCTGATCTAATTATATATCTGTGAATATGCAAAAATGGATAGTCAACATGTTTTTTTGAATAAAAAAGAAAAGCTTCAAATTGTACGCTATGAACCTGATCACAGTAATGTTACAAAATTGATTTTTCTTCTTCACAAAGCTTACTTTTACATGACCCAATTCCAGACAGCATCCAAAATTTATGGTTCAATTTGATTTTGTTTAACTGTGGTCATTAACAGGACCACAAATTTGCCATTAATCATTGATTATATTCAATCAGCTTTCAAGGTGACTTATGTTTTCTCACTCCTTGCTACATTATAATTCACCAAACAGGCTTCCTGGCATGAAACAGAACATTATCCGTAAGTAGTTGGAGAGTTCAGTTCAAATTGTATTATTTATTGATTATACTTTCTAATACCTTTTCACTTAAAGACACAGTCTTGCTAACTTCAGAGGTGTTAACTCCTGGACTCTGAGAGTGAAAGGTTCACCTGCAAACAGAAAACTTTGGTGACAGAACAGATAACTCTACAAATGACCTCGACACAGTTTTTTGTTTGTTTGTTTGCTTGCCCCATTTTCTGTAAAGAACATGTAGAAGTTTCTACTCTCTTCTGGCACAACGCTCTTTCCCACCATTTTTGCAGTGCTGATAAAGGGAACAGCCAGAAGGCAGTGTGAAATCTCCTCATATTTCCTGTTGTCTAATGCCAGGGTCACAAAAGATACTCCTCCTTGTAAAACAGATTTTTTTCTATAGTTGGTGAGCAAGATGTAATGCAGTGAATGTCAGTAGCCATTTCCAGTTCCCCCGTCCACTCAGCTTTGACTCACATGGAAGCTAAGAACAATATCTTTCAGTCTATTCTTTGGCGATGGTTCATTAAGAACACAGTGGAGATTCAGCCAAAAGGATATAGAAATGTGAGACTGGAGAAGAGGATGAGGTACAGAGACTGGCTCACTCCTTGAAAAGGGGTAATGGGAGTCAGCTGTATAAGAGGCAATCGAGTAGCCACTGAAGTCACGTTGCCAGGCCCAATCTCTCTACTCCAGGAAACAGCAGCAATTGCCTGTAATAGAGTTGCAAGTACAAATGAAAAACCCCAAGTCATAACCTTTACCCTCCCATTGTTGTATACATCTCATTTTTGGCATAAAATAATTTTCTTGGTCTTCTGGTAACTATAATATATTTGCATGACTTTTTCTGTCCCCAGGATGTCCTTGACATGGAATTTTTATGTAGAAACTTCCTATTAATTGTATTGCTTTGCTTCTATATCTTCCTGAGATCATTTATCTCTGCCTACTCCATATAGGTGTGATAAAAGTTTTAGCTATCATCATTGCTTAGAGCATTTTAATACACGTTGTTTATATGTTCAACTTCCTGGATCATCTGTAAATTCTCCAAGTCAGAAGAAGCAACTTGGTCCTGTCTGTGATCCCCACACCTAAGAAGTCTCTGTTCTACAACATAAATGGGAAGATACACACTTATATACAATGTATACAAAATGGACCACCATTGGAACATGGTAATTTGAATAAGGTCTATTTTGAGGCAGAAAAGCTGAGAAGGAATAGACCAAAAATAAATAAATAAAAGCTCCCTGCTTTGTCCATATTTGCCTAAAAGATAACCCCAGATTTTTACAGTTACTCCTCCTCCACCTCTCTATTCTGTCTGCTTGGAGGAACATAGAAGGTACCATCAATGTGTAGGTTTGTAACCTACTACTACAACCCACTAGTGCTCCATATTTTCTACTATTTCAGCCACAAAGAAGCCCAAGGAATTCTAAGCTTTCTTCCTTTGCTGTTATTCTCCACTCAGAATGTATTGTCCTTCTGCTAGAATGGTAGGTAGGCCGGTGTCTTACCCATCTCAGTGCTCCAGGGTAATAGTGGATAAACTATTTTCTTTTCTAATCTTATCTTTTGTTTTTGTTTTTTTATTTGCAGGTGCCCAGCCACTGAATCAAAAAAGTGTAAAGATAAAAACACCTGTTTTCCACACAAACCAATGAGCCTGAAATTGGTAAAGATAAAAGTAATTGTTTTCCTCTCTTATACGACCATTTGTTTTGTTTATTATAGTTGTTTGTTTAACTTCATAGCTTTTAGGTTATAATTCTTATTTATCTTTATACCCTTGATAATGCCAAATACTAACAAATAATCAATAAGCTTTTGTTATATTGGATTTTTAATTTGCTGCTATCATTCTAATCTCTACTGAGAATCATTGAAAATATTCAACGTTTGAAGTTTAGAAAAGTAAATACTAATATGAGATAGATTTTGCAGTTGGCAAGGGCATTCCAAAGCAAGGGAACAGCAGGCACAAGCATGGGGTACTATGAGACTTTTGCCTTCAAAGAACCACAGCTCTTGTACCACTACAGGGCTGGGCATGACACTAGGTGGCTATGAAGAAGATATGTGCTTGGCATCCCTGAGCTACATCAATTCCACATAAGCAATGCCATGAGCCATGACTCTATTCACACTAATAATTCTTTTTATAATTAATGGGTGTGAGGGTTCAAGAGTTCACCATGAAAGCCAAGTCTTCATCAGGAGGGCTGCCAGCATAATATGCTTATCTTAGCTCTGTTTGCATGTATACCACTCAATGACATTTTTACTACCTACAAAGAAGTCCCAAATGCTGATGATGAGTTAGACAGAATCTATCAATACCTATGAATCCTTATAACGTAGCTTTGCAAGCATTGTATTTAAGGCCAAATGCCCAAACAGGTAGATACTGCCAAAGGGGCACAAGAAAAGCATGATCTACCTGAAACAGCATCAAAGTCACTGCCAAGAAAACATAACTGTATTCCAAATATTCAAACAAATAGTTAAATTATAGAGAATTGGTATGCTATATAGGACTGCAAAACCAGGTATGAGATCCCAAGTTTTCTTTTCAAATTCTTTCCCATAGTAGGCAAAAGAGAATAGACAGGAGTCACTATCAGAGGCTTCAAAGGGAGAGTAAGGCCTTTTGTTTCATTGAGTGAAGCTTCTGCAAGAAAGCTGGTCCTCACGAAGCCTCAATTTCCATAGTAGAACATGTCCTATTACTGTATCCAGCTGTTGAATCAGTGTGGTAGATATAGAAAAGAACTGAAAATACCCATGCAATCACACACCAACTGTAACAACAATAATAATAAATTAATAAATAAAATTGGACAGATGAGATAGTTCAGTGGATAAAGATGCTTGCCACTAAGCTTGATGACCTGAATTTGGTCCCTTGAACCCACATAGTAAGAAGAGAAAATCAACTCTCCCAAGTTGTCCTCTGATTTCCACACATGCGACAGAAACACACACACACACACACACACACACACACACACAATATAAACATGGAAAAATTAAACAACTTAAAACCTTTCCTTTTTCTGTCCCCATCTCTTAAATCCTAATGCACGAAGCCAAGAAGACAATAGCCAGAAGAATCTGAAAACTCCCAAATAATAAGGATGGAAGGAGGGTGAGAAAAACCCACCTGCTGCAGAAACCACAGGGAATGCCTTGTTTTGAGTCAAAGCTGGTTGGGAATTAATGACTGCTAGTTGTTAAGAGCACATTTTCTATATAAGGTTCCTCCCCTCTGT
Organism: Peromyscus nudipes; assembly: GCA_902168325.1. NCBI lineage: Eukaryota > Metazoa > Chordata > Mammalia > Rodentia > Cricetidae > Peromyscus > Peromyscus nudipes. The sequence continues at coordinate 10,072 of CABHPH010151757.1, forward strand.
GTGTGACTCAGAATAAGACTGTACTACATTACTATCGCCACCTCTGCTGAGGTAATCAGGGACCCAGTACTGTAAATGCTCCATACAGTGTTTTACATTTAAAGCCTGACTAATCATTTGCTTATGTTTGTTGAAGCAAATAAGACTGGGCTAAATGCCTTCTATTGCCTTCTTTCAAGCTGCAAGTACGGCTTTATCTTGTTACTGAAAGGAGATGAATGGGCAGAGGAAACACAATTGGGATTCTTCTCTCTGTAGCAAACACTACTGGCAAACCTTCAAAAAAACAGGAGAATCAATTACTTTCCCTCATCAATAGGGCCTTAAGAGAAGGGACTGGTCAAGGCAAGAGAGACCAGAACCTTTCCCTTGAGGTTTAGTTGTTTCAAGACAGTAACTGATGTTGCCTCTTTTTATTACCCCATCCAGAAACACGAAGTCTTGCAAGGTCCTTTTTCTTCTGTGAATACATCTTGAAAGAGCACAAATGAAATTATAATATCAAATAACCTAATGCCTCAGAGTCAACAAAGGCAATTTCAAGAAACATGAATTTAGTAGCCGGCTGAAGAAACACTTGAAGGAGATGAGAAGGTGTCTGGAGTCTGAAGGAGGAGATGCACTTTGACTAAGCAGTAACCTATAAGTGGGAAATTGGTGGATGATGAGTTGGGCCTGCTGTATGGAGGAGCCTGGGTTGGGGGAGTAGGCAGCCAGTCCTACTCACTATGCCATCTCGTTGGAGGCACTAGCCTTGGAACTTACATTCCTTACTGATAAAGCATTATTGTTGTTAAGACCAAATCAGTTAATATGTTTATTGAACACCCTCGTAGAGTGTCTATGTAACTGATGACTGATAACCAATAAAGAGAAGCCCCTAGTTTTAGTACCATGACCTCAAACCATCATCACCATTAGGACCATCATTTAAAAGAGTCCAGGGGCAACCACTGCCAAGGTCTGCTGGCATCAGCTCATTTAAATCTGTCATAGATTTCCACTGCTTTTTAGAATATTGTTCTAAAAAAATGTAAAAGCTTCTAAAAAAATTCTCTAAATATAAACCATGTGACCCAGCTTTAGAGATTAAGCACTGGAAGTATATAACAAGAACAAGGGATCAGAAGCACAAAACTCTTCCAGCCATTCAGCACGATCACGCAGGGTTTCTCACATGAAAGCAGATCTTGACTTTCTATGTAAAGGAAGGCCCATCCCAGGTCACCTGAAAATAACAATCCTGCCCTAGCTGAAGCTTAGCTTGCACAGCCCAAGGAACTGTCAGCTCAAACTAAGACTTATCTAGAGTTCTGACAGAGGAACCAGGGCACTGTAAGGATACTTCTCCCTGACCCCTCAATACCCCTTCATCACTACCCCATGGCTCTGTATCCCATGATCTACTTTTTCTTCTAAATTTCAGGTGGGAAAATAAGAGATTGATAAGAATTGATAACAACAATAATAAATTAGCTGATAATAAACTAATAATATCATATTCTATAAGCCATGGAATGTTTCTGTCCTGATTAACTGTTGCTACACTTTTAAATTGTTTGATAAGAGAGAGCTGTGGAGGCTCAGCATGTGCCTGGCACAATCCTCAGTGCATATAGATAAAGGTCACAAGAATCCTTTGGTGTAGGTGCTACCTGTATCTCTGAATTATTTTGCACAAGTCATATGGAGATTGAGTAACCCAAAATTCCACAGCTGAAAAGTAAGAGAGTGGGTGTCTGAGCCAAGACCCAGAGTTTGTGAATGCCATGATCTCTCTGAGTACTCCTTTCTCCTGGTGGGCAGAACAATCAGTAGTGGCCTCAAAATTCTGCCGAGTTCTCTGAGGATCATCTTAAGATTGAATAGGCTGATTTCACTGTGCTCTGCTTTACATTGCATTACAAGGCAAATCTCTTATGGGGGTTTTAGAATCATAAGTGATAGTTTCTCTTTACTCCCCACCCCATTCCCTTGCTGATGTATTTCAAGACACTCAACAGTGAGTTCTCATGCAAGATGACTTTCTACTTCTGCTTAAGAATTGTTCTGTTGATTAAAAACACATTGAGAACTATGTTTGTTCAGAAAAAAAAGTCACTTTTATAATCCGTTTCAGAGGGGTTCTAACACAGCAGGGCACTGAGCCGGAAGCCTTGCAGTCTGATGAGCTATTGATCGGGAGAGAAAGGATGTCTGGTCAGGAATACTAAGAAAAGTGTTTAGAAATTCCACTTTGTCAATTAGGCTTTTGTTTCCTGTTGGGATGATATTTATTTCTTAGGTCATAGGTGGAAGAGACTAAATGAGTTACCTTTGTTCATTTTCCCCTTCTGCCATGACCTAAAAACAGAGACATGGGGTGGGGAGTAGCATAGGATTGGAGGAAAAGAGCAGATTGGAAACTGGAACTACCCTTACAACAGGAGATGAATGGTGGCCAAAGGCGGAAGGACGCCTGCTGACAATTGTCATCTCCACAAATGTACCAGAGCCAAGCGATATGCAATGGAGAGAGGACAAGTCGTGTGCTCGTGCTAACAGATCTGCCGCACAGTCCTTGCCTTGCTGAACTTCTGTAAGCTGGTATTTATTTAAAGACGGATTCATGTGCCAGTCAGGGACTCAAGGGGAGCAAACGTGGGTGTCAGCCTTGGGGATCTGGTTATCTGTGCACTGGAGGGGCTGAGAGCGCATGGTGGGGCAGGCTTTGACAAACCTAAGTCAAAATATAATTTCAGAGCAAGACTCAACTATGGGGCTTGTGAGATGGCTCCATGGGTAAAGCTGCCTATTAGGATGCCTGAAGACCAGAATTGGATTCCACGGAAACTACATGGTGGAAGGAGAGAGCCTAATCCTTCAAATAGTCCTCTGACTTCCACACATGAGCTGCAGCATATGTGGGCATATAGACAGACAGACAGATAGACACACACACATACACACACACACATGATAAATAGAAGATAGATACATAGATAGATAGATAGATAGATAGATAGATAGATAGATGATAGATAGATAGATAGATAGATAGATAGATGATAGATGATATAATTAAATATTCAATTATACAGTGTTGAAATGAGGTCAGCCAGCTCCATGCTCTTATTTTCATCTTAGTAGTATTTTTTGGCTTATTATCTATATCTCCTTTTATTGTTTTACTTTTTGTTCTGTAGAATAACTCCTTCACATATGTCTGCATTTTTTTAAGTGCACTGGGGTGGGTGAAAAAGGTTGAGATACCAAGCAAATGTGAAGAACTCAAAAGCTCTGCCAAGAAGATTGACATTAAGAGTGAAGAAGTCAACTGGTGCTCTGTGCAGTTGCACAATTCCAAGTCTGTGGTAGAGAAAGCAGCTTTGGATGGTGAGTGCTGTGGGTGTGGATTTATTACTGAAAGGTGCAAAATAAATAAGAAGCAAGGAGACAGAAAAAAGAATAAGATATTTTCTCAGCAAGCAAAAAGTTTTCAATATACTGAAGCACTCTGAAAAGTGAAAACTGGAAACAACAGACAGAGATAGAATTGGCTGAGTTTTTTGCTTCCTATTTTCAAATTAATTATGAGTATTCTATGGAATTCGAGAGAGGGAGAGATGACATCAAGTGATATGAAGAAGCCAGAAGTCATGATTTAGTATAAAGTATGAATGGCAGAGGAGATTCCATCAGCATTAATTTTTGCTAACACGGGGTATAAAATTTATTGAAGAAATGCAGATAATATTAGAACAAACTAAACATAACCATCATTTCATTTTCTTTCTTCACACAGACCATCTATAGCTAAATTGTCCTCTCACTTTTACCTTTGGATGTCCCCTGGCTTTGGCCACTGCAGGTGTCCATCTCTTTTGAGCCTTAAGCCATCTGTCTTTGAGTAGCTTAGCTACTAAGAACTCAAAAAGTCAAGTTCTAGTTGGCCGGGACTTTAGCTGAATTAAGCAGGGAGCAATCTCCTCAAGAATAACCAGGGTGGGGGAGACAAAACACACAGTGAGGGAAGAGGCACTATTCTGGTTGACATGCTAGCAGGCTTTGACACTGGCACTAGCCAGAGGGTAGATACAATGGAGTATGAATTTCATTACCTTCCTGTGGATTAGACCCAATTCCAAATCTTATCATTTACATTCCCTAAATCTTCCCATCCCATTTAACTACATGTTCAGTGAGTTATACAGAATGTAGAGCAGCAGTGGATATAATGACTTTGCCTCTTGGCTACTGTGAATGCCAGTTCTTACTGCCCAGTAATCTTTCTTCTCAACAGCATTAAAGAAAATAGCATCAAAGTAACAACCACCAAGGATTAGTATAACCCTGTCATCTTGCTAATAATGTATGTATGCCAAAGGCATCACCTACTACAATTTGTATCTATATGAGATTTTTTTTCTGGAGTATCACAGGCGATAGTTTTGAAATTATTTATATAGTAAGCTCTATCCTGTCTTTCATTATTCTAAAAATTATTTTAATATGAAGCCCTTAAGGAGTGGGAATATTTGTTGATGTTTGTTTTTCATATTCCCAGGTCCTAGCACAGTGTTTAGTTATATTTCCTCAGTACTCATTTATTGAGCAAGTAAGATTTTTGCGGTGCTCAGTGCTGTTTCTGATACTGAAGACAAAGTGTAACTGTGTAAGACAGAAATGAGTCCTGCAGTATTGGCTGTTCAGACATATTGTACATGCTTTTTGAAAGAAAGGAATGCTATCTTGCATGCAGAGTGGACTAATGATTATGGCGAGGGCGCAGTGATGGGGCACCATATGTTTTCATCATAAGAGTACATTAGTATCTTGTTCTGTAGAAAAGATTCGATCCACATACACTGTCAATGCTTTGTTTGCTTGGAGGTAACCTTCAATCTAGTCATCTGAATGTTTGGCTCAGGATGAATGCAGGACTCTAGCCTTGTTGCTTGAAAACCCTCACTGCTGCTACAGAGAGGTAACAAAGCTCGAACACCATAAATCTCAGAGATAAGGCTGACTACTTGACCAGAGGGGTGCAACTGACCTTTGAAATGACTGACTGCCTTCCTTTCTTCTCCCTGTGTAACTTTCTGAGGAAAGATGAGATGGAAGACAGATCTGGAGGATGATGACCCACTGGTCTCAGATAGCTGACTCTCCAAATAAAACACTATTTAAAAATACAATTTCTGAGGTTTTTTGTTGTTTTTGGTTGTTTCATTTTGTTTTATTTTGTTTTGTTTTGCATTTGACAGGAAGACAGGCTGCCAGTTAAACCAAGGACAGTATGTAGCAGGGCAAAGATAATATGAGCTTGAATAGAAAGTTAACTTTAATGTGGTTCACACAGTGTAATTCAGCCAACCCATAAAATGTATGTGTGCATGTGCATATACGTGTGTGTGTGTGTGTGTGCACACGTGTGTGTGTGTGTTTGTGTGTATGTGTGTGTGTGTGTGTGTGTGTGATGTGCACTAGTTATATCTCTCATTGCTGTTACAAGTCTCTGACAAAAGCAAATCAAGGAAAGGAAGTCTTTAGTTTTCACTCACTGTTTGAAAGGATGTATGTACTTCATCATGACAGGGAAGGCATGGAGGGAAAACAAGCTCCTAGCTGAGAGGTAAGGTGGCTAGTTTCACTGTGTCAGCAGTCATGGAGCAGACATGGAACAAGGAAATTGGACTCGACTATAACCCTTAAGGCCTGTCCAGCAATAATCTACTTCTTCCCACTAGACCCCACCAGCTGAAGGTTCTGCCACCTCACAAGGTAAGGCCTAGCTAGAAGTCAATTATTCAAACATCAGAGCCTACAAAAAAACCATAGCATTCTCTTCCTGACTTCCTTAGGGTTGTGGCCATCTCATATTGCAGAACGCATTCAGTCTAATTTCAAAACACCCCATAGTCTGATAGTTCCAACACTGTTCAATGTAATTTCTGAGAGTCAAGAAGACAACTTCAGAAGTATGGTCTATTGTAACAACTTAAAAAAATGCATACTTCCAATGAAAGCTGGCACAGAGCAAGCATTTCCATTCCTAAAAAGGCAAGATTTGGGAGGATGACAAGGAAAGATTTTATCAAGGAAAGACAGAATCTAGTAGGGCCAAGACTACACCCAACATCCCCGTGTCCAGCATCTGGGGCTTGTGATAACATTATTTGTTCTCCACTGGCCTCAGTTATCCTGGCCTGGTAACTCTGTTACCTTTGGCATATGTGGCCTCCTTCAGACCACTCCATTCAGGACCCACTGCTCTCCTCAGAAAATGTCCTGTATTTCTTACATTTCCAGTATCCTGAGGTCTACACTGACACTTAGCCATCACCTTTACAATTCAACAAACAATGCACTCGGGAGCTCCAGGCAGGGACTTTTGAAAAGAACAGGAGATAGACCCTAGCCAGCCAGTATTAAGGTAGAGGACCCCAAAAGTAACAAAAAAAATGCCTTGGCTAAAAGCTGGCAATGATCCTACCCACGTTAGCAGTACTGATTTTGCTGAAGGCAGGACATGCCAGAAGTCCTTAAGCAAAAATTTCTTGTTTCCTCTCTGTCCTCTGAGGAGGGATCTGTTTTCATGTCCTTCCCTCTGCATGAGCAGCTTGTCTGAATGCTATATGTCAGGCCATGACTCAAACTCTGAGGTACCTACACATTTCCTGGTTGGGCCAATTAGATGGAGCAGCTCATTCCCCTTCCCATGTCCCACTCCAGTCTCTGATGTAAGTCTTATAGACTAGCAGTTTGGTGGTGTCCCATTTGTAAGCACCTGATCCTGCTACATGAGCGCTCTGCCTTCTTTAAGCCTCACCTGTGAACCTATTGTAAACTCCTGAGGCAAAACCTAGATAAAGAGAAACAGATTCGAATAAGAGCTATGATAAGGCTGAGCATTTATAATTAATAATAAGTCTCTGTGTCACAATTTGAGAGCTTGTTGGTGGCCTAAAATAAAAAGCCTAGTACAGATAAGTTTTCTAACTTTATTTAATGGAATGTTCTAGATAGAATACAATTTAACCTATTAATCACACATTCTGTTTAAGACAGATATGATCAAGTGCAATGGACACTGTGGTGTTCTGCCAACATTTTTTCTGAAGGTCTACAACACTTGTCTCAGGCATCTGGACATGATAGACTGTGGTTTAAACAACAGATGGGAAGCAGAAAGTCCAAGATCAAGATGCTGGTATATTTGGTTAAGACCCACTTCCTGGTTTTGAAATAGTTATCTTTTTGCTATTCTCACATGACAGAAGAAGAAAGGGTAGTTTTTTGGTGCTCCCTTTTATAAATGAATGAATCTCATTCACAGGGGACCCAACCCTCATGATTGAGTTTCTTCCTAGGGTTCCACTTCCTTGTAGTATCACCCTAAATGTCACAATATCACCACATGATTTTGGGGGAAGGCATACACATTCACTCTATGACAGCATTTAGTTCCAGTTGTCAATCATATTGGACCTTCACCTCCAAGAACCTATGCACCAAAGGCTCACTATGGTCGATGTCTGGTTAATGATTGTTTAGAAAGCTCCACTCCACTTGTCACAATCCGGGGCATACTTCAAGAGCCACCTCAGCTTCATAGATCTATGTTGGACCCACTAAAAATACAGCTGTATAAACACAGCAGGTCGGCTCCACTCTTTGTCCCATTCTGTCTTCCCTGCTTTCAGCTGTGTCTCTCCTGAAGCATATTCAAATAACACTCGGCTATGCAGTTCTTCATCATCAAGCCTGTTTCTCAGGAAGCCAGCTCAAGACAATGAGCCAATAGTATTTCAACAGCACTGTCAATGCACAGATGAACTTTTGACACATGTTTGTGTCAACAGAAGTATGCTTGCTTCCTCATGGACCTGAAAACTTGATTTCCAGATGACAATCAATATCCAAGTACATGAATACCCTATCATTATGAGGGTCTCTTTTTCTGAAAACCTTTCCCAAATATTGGACTGATCTGTTAGATAGCCATGTGTAGTGTATGCTATTTAAATCAGAATAAAATTGCCTCCTCATAGTCAGGTGACGAGAGCCAGAGTTCAAGTCCAGGCCTAGTTTGACTTCAGTATGGAGTTTCTTTCCCTCGTTTTATCTCCCAAATTAAGAATGAATTTGTGAGTAAAAAAAAAAAAATCAATACTATTCTCTTAATCTCAGAAAACTAGGCTTGGGTAAAATAGAAATACTATTAAGTACAAGCTTAAAAAAAGTGAGTGATATTGCCTCTAAGCATTCTACCACCTAACAAATGCCAAATGTATACACACACACACACACACACACACACACACACACACACACACACACACACATTAAATGGCTGAAGAGAACCAATCTTCAGAGAAATCCTGTCCAATTTGAGGTTTTATACTGAAGATATTGAAGTCCAAAGTAGAAGAATGTTTTGCCTATGGTCCCATAGATAGTGGTAGAATTCAATCTGGATCTCAGATGTCCTAACTCTAAACCTAAAATAAGTTACCCTACCATTTGGACATAAGGGAAGCAGGTAAGGTGAGTGGTTATTAGCTTTACCTGAATCCCAAATCACTGATATATGAAACAGTAAGTGTGGGGATATTGTGTTCCCCAAAATATTGTGTATGCTAATAAACTTACCTGGGGTCAGAGACAGGACAGCCACAATATTAAACATAGAGGTTAGGCAGTGGTAGCATACGCCTTTAATCCTAGCATTCCAGAGACAGAAATCCCTCTGGATCTCTGTGAGTTCAAGGCCACATTGGAAACGGCCAGGCACGGTGATACACACCTTTAATCCCAGAAAGCCACACCTTTAATCCCAGGGAGTGGTGGTAGAAAGCAGAAAGGTATATAAAGCGTGAGGACCAGAAACTAGAGGCCTTTGCCCTGGAGAGGCATTGGCTCAGGAGAAGCATGTGGCTGGTTAAGGTTTCAGACTTCTAGCAGCAGTTCAGCTGAGACCCATTCTGGATGAGGGCTCGGGGCATCCAGTCTGAGGAAACAAGACCAGCTGAGGATCCAGCGAGGTGAGATAGCTGTGGCTTGTTCTGTCTCTCTGACCTTCCAGTGTTCACCCCAATACCTGGCCTCAGGTTTGATTTTATTAATAAGAACTTTTAAGACTCATGCTACAAGTAAGAGATTTGCTACAGCCCCACATCTCGTTGGATTTTAAGCAGTCCACTGATGCCCAAGTTTTCAGGGATACAGCAAATTCCAACAGGTAGAAATCCATACAAACAGGATGATTTAAAAACTGTCTTGCATTCCCACTTCACTTCAGTAAGCACTGTGATTTAATAACTCATTATTTGAGAGAGATTCAATCAAGTATCCAGCTGTCTGAAAATCTACATAAACAAACATTTAATAAAAGAATGTGGACTGAAACAAAATAAACACACATGCAGATTGGATCACTGTAACAATTCCATCCAAAGTGGATTTTATAAACATATTTTCCACATTCATCTTTTTATAGATTCAATCAGCTCTACCTTCACAGGAATCAGGCAGGGATTCCATGGCAACCACAGCATCCTGCACAGACACACAGCAAATCAACACGCTTAAATAACTCACTCACACCCACTTAAGTCTATTAGATTTCGATTTCAGATGTGAAAAATAGTGGCAATGATTTCTTTTCCAATTAAGGGCTTTGTTATTAATAATGTCTTTGGAGAGTATAAACTGAGCGATGGTGTGAACCATGAAGGCCAAATCTCTGAGGGAGGAATAAACAGTCCAGCCCAGGTTGATGTCCACTCACCACTGACCTCGGCTTCACAGTGCTTTTTCTAAAGTGACTCTCACCTCAGTTGTGTGCTACTCAAACAAGGCCTTCACTGGCAATAAAACAAAATTGACTGAACATGAGATCAGTGCTTTCTACCCAAAAAGTAAATGATTGTTTCAAATTTTCAATCTTTTTCTCCATTTAAAATAATATGCCTTTGAAAATCAATTTCAGAAGACAAATTTCTTGATTTGAGTAATTGCTCTACAGTCATGTTCCCAGAATAACCTCAGTTTGCTCTTCTCAAGGCTATGAATACAGAGTAAGTCTAAGGCTGTAGCCATGTGTAGCTGCCATTTAAACACAGGGAAAATGTCCATGTTTCATTGGAGGAACAAAAGCTAGCAAAAAGTTACATATGATTAATGCTAGGAATTTGTCAAGTACAATAATATTGGTTAGTTACAATAAAATTCTATCTGGGTCTCATTTAAAATGAGATGCCTGGGTACAATTGGACATCCACCCACTATCTACCTGATCATTATCTGGATCAGGACATCTTGATAGTAATCTTAGAAACAAAAATAAAACCAACAGTTGTAATACAATTTTACAATATTAAACAATTTGTGAAAATTATTTGATATACATAAGCAAATGAGAATGGCTTGGTTAAATGACAAAATCATAGTTAGAAGCTTATCCTCACCTGTCAGTGCCATGGGAACTAGAGGGACCAACCCCAAAGTGACTGGCTCATAGGAGGTGCTCAACAAACATTGGTTGAGTAATTAATAAATTAATGAGTTAATAAGATAGCTAAGGGGGAAAATGAGAGGGGGCACTTTCTTAAGAAATATATGGAAGTATTATTCCCTCTGCATGAAAGAGGAACACCTAAATAAAGCCTGGTATGTGTGGCACAATGCAAAAGGAGACTGTGCCTAGGTAGCTCCAGCTTTGAAAATGGAGTCCTCACTATAGCAATTGGTACATTTGCACAGTAATAGTTTAGAAAAGAATCAGCTCACTTTGCAGTATTCCATAGCTGCTCCTTTCTTTAACTTTGAACATGATGTTCCAATTGCTGTGACAAAGTCATCCGTCCGAGGTAAGCAGAGATGTTGCAACCAAGAAATTAAAGGCCATAAAGATATTTCCTGTGACCACTGAGATCTAAGAATTTAGCCAGGTTTTTAAAATTATACTGTCATGTATCTTCATTTAATTTAGTTTGGGAATTTGAGTGTGTGTGTGTGTGTGTGTGTGTGTGTGTGTGTGTGTGAGAGAGAGAGAGAGAGAGAGAGAGAGAGAGAGAGAGCGAGAGAGAGCGAGAGAGAGCGAGAGAGAGCGAGAGAGAGCGAGAGAGAGAGAGAGAGAGAGAGAGAGAGTCTTTAATATTATTTTCTTAATCTATTTGGGGTCATGATAAAACTTTACTCTCAGTATCATGGTACTTGTATCTATAGATCCATTTGGAGAAGAAATGGTTCCTCGAGAGGAAAGAATACATGAGTGGTAATCTTCTACCTTCCTGCCCCTGTCACACAGATGGCCCAAAGGGTAGGACATTAGTTACACAATTATCTTTTTAATATCACAGGTTAAAAACACAGGCTTAAGTGTTGGCATTTTATAAAAGATGCAGTTGAGGTACAGAAATAAAGTTCATTACGGTAATAAAGACTAGGGCAGGAATTTAATCCCACGTCTTGAGATTCAAAAATCACTTTAGAAATACAGAATCAGATTAGCTATTTTAAAATAGAATTATGTGCTGCTTCACCCAAATAAGGTCTTTAAAATGTCATGCTACAATTCTGTGTGTGTAATTTGGCAGAGATTCAGCATAAAAAGTTCAGATAGAGTTCTATTTTATGATTATTTCTAAAGAAATGTGAAGTCATAGATGAATAATAATTACCCTGTGCTGAGATTCCATACATGTTAGTGGGTTAGCAAGGAAAGGAATGGAGATGTATCTAAGTGGTAGAGTACTTGTTTGATATGTACAAAACCCTGGGATTTAATCCTAGAGCCTCAAAATTAATAATCACACACATAAATGTAAAGTCCCAAGTAGAATTTTACTTATAAATGAAAATTGTATTTATATAAACAAAGGGCATAAGGTTTTAAACCTTTTCAATGGGAAAGACTGGTGGGTAGACCCCTGTCTAAGTGTTCAAAGCTAGCCTCCCCAGTAATGGGGCAGATTGGTATCAGTGGCTGCTCTGAGAAGGATCCAGCATCATTACTGTGGCCTTCTGTCAAAAATGTGTAACATGGATTTAATCATGAGGAAAAATTGTGCAGCTCTCCTACAAAATAACTGCTGTGTTCCCTTCTTTTAGGTCAAAACCACCAAAGTGGGAAAAATTACTCTGGAACTCTTACTGAGGCACTATAACAACTAAATACAACAAATAATTGTGGCTGCTTGTTGGACTATAAAGAAAAATAAAGTTATTAATGAAATAATTGGTGGAATTTGAGTGCTGTACCTATATTTGATAGAAGGATTATACTGTTTATTTTCTAATTTTTTGTAAATTATGTCAATATATTGAAAACCACCTGAACAGAATTTGAGAATTTATTATAATAATTTAGTCAATTTCCTTAGCTTTGATGTTATGCCAAAATAGAATGTTGGTTGTAATAGACCTTCACTATATAGATGAAATAGGGTTTTGTTTTGTTCTAGAAAGTACATATTACCACCACTTTAAGAAAGACATGATTACATGCTGATATATCTAAAGGTAACATGGAAGATGAGACATTAAAAGTTTTTTAAAAGTCCAAGAACAACTAAAGCACACAAAATAAATTGCATACACAGAGCACAAAAGAAGAGGCTATATTGGAGGACTAATCCCCCAAAATAATGTCATAAATCAGTGATCTTCAAATATTCTTAGCTCATTTGTCCTTCAAGATTACTTAGGAGACAACCTGTATGTCTATGCAATTACATGTAAATTATCATGTTTAGCCAGGAGTAAAGCCATGGTGGTGCATGCCTTTAGCGCCAACACTTGGGAGGCAGAGGCAGGTGGATTTCTGTGAGTTGGAGACCAGCTTGGTCTACATAGTGAGTTCCAGGACAGATGCATCTACAAAGAGAAAGCTTGTCTCAAAAACAATTATCATATTTAGTTTATAACTAATGGAAGATAATAATGGTAAATTAATAATTTCATGCTAACGCACATGTCTCATTAAAGAACAAAATCAAGGCTAGGGTTTAATCCTTATCTGCTACAATTTGTATTAAGTGCTACAGGATACCAAGTAACCCTCAGAGTGACTGGTTTACTGTAGGTGAACAGTAAACATTGCTTTATTTCCAGAAAGCTTTGAGTAATGACATGCTTTAAAAATTTAACTGTCAGATTACTCTGTAAAAATATCTGCAGAACAATATAAACACAGTACAAGTTAAAATTCACATTCATTTCATAAAGACAAACTCTTCCTTTCATACCACTTGTTATTAATTCTATATATATTTTATTGCAAGCTCTTCTCCACAGAATTTTACACCGAGGAAAAAGAAAGGCATTTTTGAGAATGAAGGTCTACATTGACCACTGAGCCACTCACTAATATGACAGAAAATATATGTGCAAATTGGAAGGTAAATTTACAAGTATCTACTGACCATAATCTACAAGTGCTCAAAATTCTTTTCATTCTGAGTCACAGTTAGAGATACTTTAGGGTCTAATATTTAAAGCATATCTAACTACTGATAAGTAGCATCATGCCATAATCTCTGAATCAGATGGATGTACCAGGGGCTAGTCCTTCATATATATAGTCCACATACCTGACAATTTATTGTTTACTACTTATCTTAGTTAGGATTTCTGTTGCTGTAACAGAACACCATGAACAAAAGGCAAGCTGAGGAGAAAAGGGTTAATTAGGCTTACAATGCAGCGTTGCTGTTCATCACTGAAGGAAATCAGGACAGGAGCTCAAACAGGGCAGGATCCTGGAAGCAGGAGCTGATGCAGAGGCCATGGAAGGGAGCTGCTTACTGGCTTGCTTCCCAAGGCTTGTTCAGTCAGCTTTCTTATAGAACCCAGGACCATCTGCCCAGGGATGGCACCACACACCATGGGCTGGACCCACCACCATTGATCACTAAATGAGAAAATGCCTTACAGCTGGATCTCATGGAGGCATTTCCTCAACTGAGGCTCCTTTCCTTCTGATGACTCTAGCTTGTGTCAAGTTGACACACAAAACCAGCCAGTATACTACTGTGACCATAAATACTATCATCATGATAATGTCATTACTTGTTTTCATGTTCAAACATTTAAGCTCAGAAAAATTTTGTTTACCTAAGTAAACAGATAGGTGTGAGAATTTGACCATAGCACGTCTTATAATTTCTTTACTCCTTTTTATTTGCCAAAAGGTCCAGAAGCAATTGCGCCTAAAATTATTGTAATGATCCATGAGCCAACTAATAGTTGAGTAATAGAAATTTTCAATAGTACCAAATTGAAAAGTATTTGTCTTATTTTTTTCTTTGAAAACTCCTGCATCTTTTTTAAATTGGTATATATTCATTACACACTGCACTTGGGTTTCATAAAGACAGCTGCTCTTTGAAAAAAATCTCTTATAAAAGCAAAATTTTTACCAATACTATGAAGAAATTTCCTTTCAGTCAAGCCCCTGTCTCTGAAGAAAGAATGAAGCTTCCACCCTTTGACTATGTGCTGGCAAATAAATATAGACAATATAGGCAAGAATGTTATATAAAGTATCAGAAGCCATATTATCAAAAGAGGTGAAGTTTGTTAAAACCAGACTATTCCCTCCTAGGTCAGGAGAATAATTTATGTATATGCATGTATACACACACATGCATGTGTATACATATACACACAAACATGCACATACACATGCATATTTAAAGTGGAAATAAAGAAATTGAGAATCTGGAAATTGATTCCCTTAATATACCCATTTCTCAGATACTGTTTGGAGATAGGCATATTCTGAGATCATTTTGGATTTCAGTATACATAATTTTCACCAAGCTCATGAAATTTAAGTCATAGAGATGATCTTGATAGAGTTTCACTGCAGTGAATATATTTCCTTAAATTATGGGAAAACATATCAAAATATCTTCAAAGAAATATTAGTCCTTTCAGATAATCTGTAGAACGTAGCTTCAAAAAGTCCATTTCATTTGGAAATTTTTGCATAAGACGTCCCCTATGGAAAGGATTCTGATCCATATTAGAATATCGAAGACCCTGAAATGACTTGCAGTTAGGAAATAATTTAGCTTGATTCCATAAGCACATCGGTCTATGTAACTCCTCCTTTTTATTAATATCATTCAAATCACTTTTCCAGAATTCCTGATTCTATACTCTCATTGAGTAGAAATGTATGTCATAGTTTCCCCATAAAATCCTGACAGTGGCCAAGCCTTTGGTAGTTATCTAATAAATATATTAACTGATTTACCAAGCCTTGTGTAAGGTAATGAGGTTGACAGTAGAGACCAATTAAACATAAATTGATTCATGAAAAGTGTATCATAAAGTCTGGCATTCAAATGAAAGCCTTATCAACTAGAAGCAGTTATAATACTGAAAGCAAGAAGCAAAGCTACTGCCCACAGAGTCATTGAAACACACACCCTGACGTCTGGAGAGCCCTGCCTTTGAGGGATGAGTACATCCTGTAACAATTCTTAATGTGCAGTCACTTGCAACAAAATTACAGAGGATTAAGCCTCCTAACAGCAGGGACAGATGCTTAATCCTATGTCACAAGCCCTGGAAGGCCCTTTACGTGGAAGGGAGGAAACAAGTGTGTGTCTTTCCTTTAGTAAGACATACATCTAGAGGGTAAAGCTGACCCCCGCTTTAGTGATCATTCTGCAACATGGCCAAGTGCTTTATAATTAAATACACAAAAAAACAAGGCTGTACTAGGAGCTAAAATGGGATTATTTCATTTTCGTTTTCCATTGTCAGCAGGGTAAACTGGAGGATTCCTTTACCTTCACCAAACCCCCATTTTCCCATTTGCCAAAACCCCTGCCTACTCAAATATGCCTGCAGATTATATGACCTCTCTTTCTTAACTGTAGGAGGAGGATCCATCTGTTTTTAAGGAGGGTATTTCAACATTATTTTTTGTAGTAGATGCAAGAAAATCTTGCGCTAGTAAACATTTTTCTTTAATTGATTTTATTCCCTAACTGATTCTAACATCTTGCTTCAAAATACAACTTACGGTCTTAATTCCCTTTCAGAATGAAAAGATAACAGAGGTTATTCTGCATTAGAGAAAGAAAATTAGCCTCTGTAACATTTTATGGACTATTTTATCTTTGAGGAAACAGTGGAACAATGAATACATCCCAGCATTTAAAAGTTGTCGCTAATACATAGAAAGATTTTTAGGGACTGGAAAACATTTCTGATTTTTCAAATCTGAGTGTCTATTTGGGCATATTTTATTGCTCATTTCAAAATATTATGCAACTGGGAGAAGGGATTTTTGTATTAGCAGCAAATTATATAATCAAAATTAATAGAGAAAAGTGTCCTTTCAGTTTTCAGTAGATAAAGAATGAGTTTAATTAACACAGTGAAGTGCATCTCCCTCTGCTACCAGTGACTAGAGACAACAGACAGAATTAGGTCATTGCCTCTTGCTGACAGCACAGTAACAAGCGACAGAGTGAAGAGCCTTATTTCACACGATGAGTAAGTGCAGTGTTTCTGGGATGACTTTCTGGCACTATTTTATTTGTTCCCTTCTAAGTGTATAAAGTTCTGCACGCGACATGTGTAAGCTGTAAGTGAGGTTATTATAGCATTTTTCAATACATGCTTACATCAAGTCAAATGTCTTCCCATTACTCACTTCAGAGCAAAAGTTCTTCCCTGGGTTTGTATTTATTATACCCTGCAGATCATCCCAAAACAGTATCCCAGGTCTCATGTAAGACTCCGCTCATATAACTTTAAACTCCAACCAGACATTCTTTAGTAAGCACAGAATAAACTGAATTACAAGAAACATGTTGCCCAGGATGTTCAGCCCATATAAATTATCTTACTAAAGGTGAGATGGAAGAGAAGGAATGGTGATTGTGTGATGGGCTCTGATCTGAAAATAATATGGTCCTTAAGGACTTGCAGATCCTCATTCAAAAGAATGAACCAGAGTCAGCAAGATGGCTCAGAAGGTAAGAGCACTTGCTATGCAAGCTTTCTGACCTGAGTTAAATCCCTAGAAACCTAGAGTAGAAGAGAAAACAAATTCCCGAAAGTTGTCCTCTGACCTCTGTATGCACACTGAAGTATAGATGCATACACTCCTCCACATGCACAAATAATAATAATCAATAAAAATCACAAAGAACCAACCAGAACCATCCATTGGCTGCTGGGTTTTTCTTAAAATAATTCAAGTCTTCATCCAAATGGGAATAGAGGGTCATAAAATTAAAAGTGAAATTCAACGGATGAAGAACACTGTCACCTAGGCAACCATGTCACCATGTACCTATCAAAAGTCTGTGCTGTTTGTGCCAAGAGTACATCACAACATTACAGGATTCTTCTGCATCACATTAAATGTTTTTGTAGATAAGAAATAAAACTTGCACGCCTTTAATCCCAGCACTTGTGAGGCAGAGGCAGGCGGATCTCTGTGAGTTCAAGGCCAACCTAGTCTACACAGCCAGTCCCAGAGCGGGCTCCAAAGCTACACAGAGAAACATTGTCTCAAAAAAATAAATAAATAAACTTTGTTGGAGTGCCAAAATATTGTAACCTCAGAACTGAGAGGATCCTTATTTATAAAATCAAGGATTTGTTCACGCTTATTGTAGGAATCAGGTCTTTTCACAGAGCCGGGACTCCTGGGATATATACAGATATCCTTGTGATGGTTTTAGAGGCCAAAAAGTTCTAACAGCTGAAGTCTCCATATGCGAACTAGGAAGCCTGGTGGTCTGAGTCACTCTTTATCTGAAACCTGAGATGCGGATGAGCCTGTGTTGTAACCCGCAGTGGGAAAATCCAGGAACAAAGGACTTTGCCTTTGGAAGTCAGAAAATGGACAGCCCAGTTCTTCAGAAGTGAGAGCGAGTTTGTCCTTTCTCTGTACACTTGCTTGTTTGTTTTTGTCCTTATTGGTTCTTCAACACATTAGAAGCATGCATCCATCTTCTTTACTATGTCTACTGAGTCAAGAGTTTATCTCTTATACAAATACCCTAGCTGTGTTTTCATGATTTAAAACTTAGACTCTGGAGACTGGAGAGATGGTTCAGCAGTTAAGAGCACATACTGTTTTTGCAGAGGACCTGAGTTGGGTTTCCAGCGTTCACATCAGACAGCTCACAACTATCTGTAACTCTAGTTCCACAGGCCTAATGTCTTCTTCTAAATTTCGTGAGCACCTTTACTCACACATGCACAAACTCACACACCAACACACATATAATTTTTTAAATTAATCTTAAAAAAGGAAAAATAAAACAACCTTATACTCTGGGAACAAATGTGTGTCAGCTCCACCTTTTACGGAGAGTATGATTTAACATAAGTAACCGCATTTCTTCTATCTCTGTTCCTTGTGCTGTTTATTTGTTAAACTGGCTATTCTGGAGATTGAACCTAGAACCTTGTATACATCAAGTCAGTACTCTACCATGAAGCCCTGATGTAACAGTTGTTTTTACCTGAAAAAAATACAAATGATAGAGTCACTACTAGAGTTGCTTGAAGGAGGATGTAAGATGAATTATATGAACTATACTCATAACATTTATAACTCATTCACCTTATATCAATAGAACCTCTTCTACAATGGTCTCCTCCATGGTAGGAGAAGTTCTCTTAGTGAACCACCTCCTGGTTGATCTTTTGTACCTAGCGTGAACCTTTTTTAAAAAAAAAAAATTTTTTTATTTTATAATTAACTTAATTTCACATATCAGCCATGGATTTCCCAGTCGTCCCTCCTCCCACCCCCCCCCCCCCCAATCCAACCTCCATTCCCACCTCCTCCAAGCCAAGGTCTCCCCTGGGGAGTCAGCCCAGCCTAGCATGAACCTTATGGTTGATCATTTTAACCACTGTCTCATTAGCACACTAAATGTCATTACTTTAGTGTTATCATTTTGTAAAATAGTAGTATTAAATCAATGCTAAATATTACCCCCATTTTCACAATGCAGTTGAGTTGAAGTCACTGATGTGACTACAAAGTAATGTCTCCACAATTACCTGAGACCTCCATCATTATTTGCTTACATCCTCAAACAATACAACTCTTCTTCAGTATATCAAGTTATTTCTCCACTCTTTAAAGGCTTACTTTGTAAATGAAATACCCTATCTTGTTGCAATTCTTATACTCAAACCCACCCCCCAAGTATGGCATTAGGAAGTGAATTGAAAGACGGTTATGGAGTAAGGACAGAATTCACCAGTAGTATCAGCACTTCTATAAGAAGTCCTGAATATATCCTACACTTGATAACCTGCTGCCACTAGATAGCACTGAAAAGACAGAGAGTCACGAGGCAGAAACTATGTCCTCAGAAAACACCACGTATGTCAACACCCTGTCCTTAGAGGTCCTAGTATGCTCAGCATGAGAAATACATTTCTCGAGTTATTAACCAACTAGTTTGTTGCACTTTTTAATAACAGTCTGAAGTAACTAAGGTAGTTGCATCCAGATCATTCCTTCTCCTCTGAGATCACCAAACTGTTTTTATGTCATTCTCTTGTGAAGGCTTAGTTCATGTAAGCCATTCTCTTGGAGCCTAGTGCTTCCAAGGCTTGTGCAGATTACTCATGGAGACAAACTCCAACAACTACTACAAAATAGCACCTGCTGCATGCACAAATGACTATGCTTGCCATTTGCCTATCTCTACTGGATCCTGTATGTTCCATGCTCCAACTTCTAGAGTCAAGATTATTATCTCTTATCTATTTGTGTGCCCACAGTAATGCCTCCATTGTGCACAGGAGTTATTGACTCATTTTTCTTGGTGGAACTGTCTGCTAATTAATTAGGTGATATATTGATCAATACAGGCTCATTATTCAGAAATCATTTGTAAGATTTTTTTATTTATTCTTTGACAGTTTTATAAATGTATAAAGAATATCTTGATAATATCCACCCAAAAGGCCTCCTTCTCACATATTCATAAATCATTCAATTAGCACATATAATGCACCCTTACCAAACTGGCTACTGGTAAAAGGTTTAAAGATCCAGTTCTCTACCTGCTGTATGATTCTCACAGGCAGAAAAGAAGCCAACATGCATTTCTTGGGGCGTATGATGATTGTTGCAAGAAAATATAAACAAAAAGTACTGTAGGAACACAGGAGAAACTCAGTGTTCTCAATAGAGCATCAGTCAGCTAAAGAGATTTTCCAGAGAGTCTCCAGCTTCAACTGTTTCCTCTCAGCAGTCACCCTTGAGCATCTCCATTTGACCTTCAGAATTAGCCTGCTCTGTTAATGGAGTTCTTTGCAGTTCACTAAGACACGAGAAGCAGACCCATGCTGGCCTGAGTCCCTTGCTCAAGGAAAGACAGGGCACCTTGACTGGAAACTTCTATGAAATTTGCCATGCTGTCTGCAAAGAATTCCTGGAGTCAAATTCAGTTTGTGTTCCCAGAAGAAGGGAAATGAATGTTGCAAATGCAAATAATTGATGGACGAACTTTCAATGTCTATGTCTTGCTTGGGTCTCCAACTTTAATATGTCTTCTGGTTTTATCTATGTGCAGTCTTTCCATAACACGTAAAAGAAATTGGACTCATGGTGGATTCAGCAAATCAGATTATATTTTCCTCACTAAACCAGATGTTTTGGGGGTTCTTTTTAACCAGGATACAAGAAATGGAATATTTGAAGGGTTTCTTTTAAAAATATTTTTCACACAGGTAGTGAACAAAGCAATACCTTGGAAAATATGAGTTCTTTCTATGTCTTCTTAGTTTTGATTCAGGTTGTGTATAAGTTACTTTTCTCATGGCTGTGATAAAATACCCTGACAAAAGCAACTTAAAAGAGAAAGGGCTTAGTGTATATCATGGTGTGGAAGTACAGTCCACGATGGTGAGAAGTCATGGCAGCAGAAGCTTGTGGCAGCTGCTCACATTGTGTCCCTATTCAGGAAATAGAGAGACATGTGTCCTGGTGTTCTGCCACTTGCTCCGTGTTTTCTAGACCAGGAGTCACCGTGGAATGACAATGCCTCAGGTAGGATGGGTCTTCCCACCTCATGTAACCAAGTCTAAATAGTTCCTCACAGGCATTCTCAGAGGTTTGTCTCCAAGATTGATTCCAGGTCCTTGTAAGTTAACAGTTAGTACTTTCTACCTCAGAAGAACAACTTCATGGTATGAAAAGAACTGTGCTAATTTCAAAACTCACAGGATGTACCTATTCCAAGAAGAGATAAAGAAGCAGTTCAGCCATTGACTCTATCCCTTTTCATCAAGAAAAACACTTACTGGAAAGACTGTGATGGGGATTTCTGATTTCATTGGTACTTTGGGTCCATGTCTTCTACTATAGTAAAATATAAAATGTTGGACAATTTGTAAATAATAGAAACGTATTTCTTGCAATGCTATTTATTAAGAAATCCAGGACCAAGCTATCAGCAGATTAGTGTCAAACAAAGTCTTGCTTTCTGTTTCCAGGATGGTGTCCTGATGCTGTAGCCTCTCAGTATAGGGGCGTTGGGGGGAGGAAATAAATTGATGATGGCATTTCCTACAAATAAGGATGGATGCCCTATGATTTAATTACCTCCACCAATCCCTCCTGTCATTATCTTGAGATACAAATCAAGCATATGGAATATGGGTAGTAACCAATTGTTAAGTAATAGCAATCTGATGTGATAATTGCCATGCTTATGGGAATGGTAGCTTGGCTAAAAGTTATAGATAGCTAGTAGATAGGCTACCCAAAAGTGAGCACCAAACTGTTTTTACATCATCCTCTTGAGAAGGCTTTGTTAATATAAACTAGTATCCTGGAGACTAGTCTTTGGTAGATGGAAGATAATAGGTGATAAAAAGATAAAAATAACTGGAGTTAGGGATATAACTCAGTAGAATGACTGCTTAACATGCATGAAGCCCTGGGTTCAATCCCCAGCACCACATAAAGTTGGACATAATTGTACATGCCTGTAATTCTAATACTCAAGAAGCAGAAGCAGGAGGCTCAGGAGTTCTGGCCCAGTCTTAAGTATATAATGAGTTGAAGGCAAGCCTGGGCTACATGAAGCCTTGAAAAAAAGAGTTATAAAAAGATAAAAATCATAGATAGATAGATGATAGATAGATAGATAGATAGATAGATAGATAGATAGATAGATAGAATATTGATTAGATGATGGACAGACCATGCTACCATGATTTTTCTGTTAAGGTAAGTCTCAGCTGGGAGGCTGTGTAAAGCCTGTCTTCATTTACCAAGGCGGCACAGACACAAGAGTTACATTTACTCAAGGCAGTGTTATCATGGGGTACTTTCACATAAATTGTCACATTGATAAGAATAAGTATCCAGGAACAAGTCTCAAGAAAATAAATTTAGGTCCCTGAAATAACAGACTTCCACAAACCAACCCATCTAAGAATCTTCATATAAATTTCTATTCCTTAATAACCAGGGTTCTAACTAGTGTTTTTTTAACTTCAAATCCAAATTTAACTGAAATCCAAATTTTATATTGTCATTGGCTTTATTAGATAGCAAAAGGAACAGATATAGAATTTTCTGGAACTAAACTGACAACAGACATCCATAGAGCAAACACTAGAAGATAGGTCTCTTGAGTTGTATGCCTCACAGTCTCTTGACTTTCTTTCACCTCCAGGATCTAATTTGAGACCACTAATGGCTCAAAGAAATGCCACTCCAGCTTTATGGGTCTCTGCATAGATATTATGTTCCCCAAAATATTGTGCACCCTAATAAACTTATCTGGGGTCAGAGAACAGAACAGCCACTAGATATAGAGGCCAGAAAATGGCGGCACACATGCCTTTAATCCTGGCATTCCAGAGGCAGAGATCCACCTGGATCTCTGTGAGTTCAAGGCCACACTGGAAACAGCCAGGTATGGTAACAAGAACCTTTAATCCCAGGAAGTGATGGCAAGAAGCAGAAAGGTATTTAAGGTATGAGGATGAGGAACTAGAGCCTGTTTAAGCTTTTAGGCTTTGGAGCAGCAGTTCAGCTGAGATCCATTCAGATATGAGGACACAGAGGCTTTCAGTATGAGGAAACAGAATCAGCTGAGGAATTGGTGAGGTGAGGTGGCTGTGGCTTGTTCTGTTTCTCTGATCTTCCGGCATTCACCCCAATACTTGGCTTCAGGTTTGTTTTTATTAATAAGACCTTTTAAGATTCGTGCTACAGGTCTCCCTATTTCAAACTTACTAGAATTGGTTACCTCCCTTCAAGGGGTTCAGATGTCAAACTCTTCAAGAGAAATTTTTGCTCCCTCATGCATTTTCCTGTTATCTGTATTTCTGTTCTCACACTCTGTCCTAAATTTGTTTTGCTAGAACAAATTCTATGACCAAAAACACCTTGTAGAGGGAAGGGTTTATTTGACTTATACCTCCAGGTCACATTGTACAACTGAGAGAAGTCCACAACAAAATGCAAGCAGGAACTATAAAGGCATTCTCCTTGCAGGCTCACTCTCTGTCTTGTTCACTTATGCAGTCAAGGCTCATCTGGCTCATCTGCATAGGAATGGTGCTGCCCACAGTGGGTTGATCCCTCCCACATCATCATCAATCTAATAAGACAATCCTTTGCAGACTTGGCCACAGGCCAAACTGATCTGGGAAATCCCTCAATGAAAATCCCTCAGATGACTTTAGGTTGTGACAAGTTGACAGCTGAAGCTAAGCAGAACACACTCCCTCATTAGATGTAGATACAGTTATAAAACAATAACAAAACCCATCACCACCACTACCACCACCACCACCACTACCACCAAAACCCAAAGAAACCTGTAGTCATGCAGTTTTCTTGGAAGTTGGTATATGATTAATAAAAGATTAAAAAAAGAAATGGGAAATAGCATATAAGAAAGGTGTGGAGTACTGTTTTGCTTCATTGAGCTCTCTCCTGATTTTCTACTGTATCTCATGAATGAATCATGCCACCTCTTTTCTGCCATCAAACACTGCCAGCCTTCATTGAGGAGATGAAAATAAGACTGTTTTTGCAGACAGTGCAAAGTAAAGAGAGAGCATGACTTTGGGGCTCCCCAACAGTCACCTTGAGTCCAATGGCATCAGCCTGTCATCTTCATCTTGGTATAAAGTACTTGTTTAAGTGTTGAACATCAAATAGGCAAACTTATTTGGTTTTGACACCATTTCAAATGGATTCAGTTGTCATTTACATGCAGCCCTGCTCTCTATGACTACACATTTTGTTTCATGTTTCTTTTGAATGTTGTCCTGTCATCAGCTATCCAATCTTTTCATGGCAGTAATTGCTGTGATTATTGGATATAATTAAGATGTGTTCATTTCGTTTACCCCTTCGGCTGTGCAGGAGAAGCAAATAAGATCAATCACTACAGTGCCTGGTGCGTTTGGCATATAACACATGTCCTGAATCAGAGGAAATGAGACATGCCTCAGACACTCTTCTGCAACAGAAAGAGCTTTAGTGCTTCATCTCAGACCTACATAAGCAAATTTCTTAGCTATGCAAAGCAGCTACATTGCTTAATCTCCATAGGTTTCAATTTGTGTGTTTTCACTGTTTGGGTAGGATTTTATGATTTCTAAAAACTCTTTAACTCCATGGTGTGTAAAAGAAGCCTTTAACCCCACAGTTTGTGAATGTCAACCCTCTGACAAATCAGACACATTGTTATGTACTTTTTCTTAATGTTCCAATTACTGTTAATTGGTTGTAAGCACTTAAAAATTAATAGAGATGTCACAATAGTATTGTCCAGTTTCTCATAGAATAAATCAATAAAAAACAAGCAACAATACACACTTGTTTGTGGTGTTCAGACCCTTCACATGGGACCTGCCTTCTCCAGGTTGCAACACTGACCCTTCTTTTCTTAGGACCTCTGCTGTCAGGCTCCTGTTACTATTTGCTATGACAATACTGAATGTCAGGCTGTTATGGCTTCCTTCTGCATGGAATAGTAAATGTGGTAATTTGAATGAGATGTTCACTATAGTCTTAGATTCTTGAATACTTGGTCTCAAGTTGGTGGTGCTGTTTGGGAGGTTTGGGGGTGCAGTCTTTTGAAAGAAGTATGTCACAGGAGGTGGGAACTCAAGGGTTAAAGGCTACTTCCATTTTTCTTTGGTGCTCTATGCTTCCTGCTCACAGTTTGAGATGTGAACACTCAGCTGTTCCTGCCACCCAAGACTGCTCCCTGCTGCCTGCCATGATTCCCTGCCATGATAGACTTTGACTCTCCAGAACCATAAGCCCAAATAAACTTATGATGATTTTAATGAGAATGGCCCCCATAAGTTCATAGACTTCAAAACTTCATCACCAGGGAGTGGCACTATTTTAAAGGATTGGGAGGTATAGCCTTGTTGAAGGAAGTGTGTCAGTAGGGGTGGGCTTTGAGGTTTCAAAAAGCCCATTCTAAGTCCAAAGTCTCTCTTCATGCTGCCTGCACATCCAGATATAGCCCTCTCAGCTAGTTCTCCAGGAACATGTCTGCCTGTATGCCACCATGATAATGAACTAAATCTCTAAACTGAAAGCAAGCCCGAATTAAATGCTTTCTTTTATAAGGGTTGCCATGATCATATGGTCGCTTCACAGCAACACTGACCAAGATAAGACTCTTCCTTCTATAAGTTGCTTTGGTCATGGTTTCGATCACGACAACGGAAAGGTAACTAAGATAGCATGCCTCCAATAGTCACTGGATCCTTCTTTATTTTCTTCTTCACATTCATTATGATATGGAATTCATTTTTTTGCTTGTACATATGTTCATTGAGTCCCTAAAAGAATAAAAGCTTTTGACAGGCAGGAACTTATTTTTGTTTAAAATATTTTATTTTATTTTATTTTATTTTATTTTATTTTACAACATAAAATAGTGCTTGACATATGATATGCATCAAATAGCTGCCTGTTCATTGACCTGTAGCCAACTGTAAGCACCTGCCACTTTGGATTTCATATTATTACCCAAGAAAAGTGCTTTCAGGAAGTACTTCACAAAGAGAGGAGTAAAGTTATCACTAGGAACATATATACAAATAAGTGGTACTGCCCTTTTCTCAATTATTAAAATACACAAGATGATTGGAGAACAGCTAGAAAACATGGATGTTAAAGGCACTTCTAATCTCATTCAACTGAGAGGTGCCTCAAAGTGTCAATGGCTTCCCATTCTCACACTTATATATTATATACTTCTATCCATTCTATATATGTGTTTTTCAACAGTCTTGGGAGCAACCCATACAACAAGACTCCCTCTCTGTTCCCCTGTATTCTCAAGGAAGCATTCGAAAATCAGCCCACTTCCATACCTGAGCTTCCCATGGAAGGAAGAAGGATGCATCTGACTACTAAGATAATAGGAGTGTTCTATTCATCCCTTCTCATTTCTACAGGGGCAAGATTTCTGCATTTAATCTTGTTGGAAAAATGAAGCATTGCCTATGGCTTTCTGACTCCACCCAGCCCTAGGCAATGTGGTTTGGCCTTGTTATCCTTGAAAGGAGACACTATACACAAACTTGCTTTTCTACCCATCCCCAACAAGTTCCAAAGTCTACAGTGAAAGACTCCATTTACATTGACCTCTCCAAACGAGCTTTATCAACAGTAAAGCAACAGTGCACTTCCCAGCTCCCTCAGCTGCTATGTCCTTTTCCACATCTCCATTCAGAAGGTGGCAGAAAGGGTACTGAGGGTTTACACTCAACTGCAGCTTTGATTAATGAGAGGTATTTGGTTCTACCACTTGATTATAGGGCGAAAATTTGTTCCTTTCATTCTGGTCCACATTTGAGGTGTTTTGCTTCACAGCAGATTGGTCACTCCATCGATGAGTCCCGCTCCCTTCATTAGGTATCGGGATGTCTGTTTCCTAAAACATGTTATATGTCTTGATTGCTCAGCAGTGAGTCTGTGTAGAGAGGGCATGTGGTGCTCACACCGCACTCTCCTTTTCATTTTGTCCACACAACTAATCTAATTTTATTCACTAGACCAATAGTCTCTCCCTGTGTTTGGACACAGCTTTACATAGTCATTTCCAATTCCAAGTTTTTAGTTAATCTTACAACTATAATTTCACTACTGCTATATTTACTTTTAATTCTGCTCAAGCATTTGCTTGTATCTACATATAGAGTATTAGTAATTCATTAATTTATTGCTTCCTGTCTCACCAATTGGCTTAGATCACAATTATCTGTGGGCGAGAAATGCAACTTAATTTTACATCACCTTAGAATGTGCTGTAATGACCATCAAGAAGCCAGGGACTTCTTGCTTCCATTATGGAAAAATAATGATGAAAATAAAATCAGAAAGTAGCAAGGTTTCCCCTGACCTACAATCTGGTCTCTCAGTGTGTTCACACAGCATCAGTGGTCTCTCCTTTCCACTCCTCACTACACTTCTTTACCACTTACTTGTTGGTTGCCTTGCTTCCCCTTGGACCATCAACTTGGTGAAGGCAGAGAATCTATCTGCTTCTTAAGAATCCATGTGTTATAGCTTCTACTAACATTAAAGTATCCCGCTTTGCAGACATAGAGTTGTATAATTAAAAGGCTCCATAACTCTACCAGAAAAATTTTGAATCTGACAAATACACTCTGTTGTTGGTATTTTGACTCTTTTGCTCTTTAAGGGGCCCACCATCCAGCTCCAAAATAAATCATACATGGAGGTTTATTCTTAATTATGAATGCCAGGCCTTATCCTGACTTGTTTTTTGCCAACTTTCTTTAACTTATCCCATAAATCTTACTTTTACTCCGTGGCTTGATGAGTAGCTGGGTGGCTGGGTGGCTAGCCCCTGAAGTCCTTCTCCTTCTCTAGCTACTCCTTTTTTTCTTCTCTCAGATTTCTCCTTCTTTATATTCTCTCTGTCTGACAGCCATGCCTATCCTTTCTCCTGCCTTGCTAAGTTCAGTTCTTTATTAGACCATCAGGTGTTTTACACAGGCACAGTAACACAGCTTCACAGGGGTAAACAAATGTAACATGAACAAAAGCAACACACCTCAAAATAATATTCTACAACAGAATGGTCCCATACTATCATCTGAAACCTGGTGATACAAAGGACTGACAAACAAGATGTATCAACTGTCTCTAGAGCTTAGGTTCAGATCAATCTATATGGCCTACTTAATTGCCTGCCTAATCACCAGAACTGGACCTGAACCCACTACTTCTGTTTTCTGATCGTGTTCAGGCTTTCAACTTGCAGCTGAACTCTGTAGATTTGCTCTCAAACACTGAGTCCAAGAGTTCTCTCCTGTTATTGGTATAGTTCATTAGCTTAGCAATACAGACTTTCTCTCATCCTCCTTCTGAAACCTTCTGGACTATGTTGCATCCTCTTTAACTTGTATTCATCCTGCAAAAGATAAATAGCTAGATAAATGGATGGATTGATTGATTGATAGCTAGCTAGATAGATAGATAGATAGATAGATGATAGATAGATAGGAAGATAGATAGATAGATAGATAGATAGATAGATAGATAGATAGAAAGGAAGATCAAAAGGAAGATCGATCGATAGATAGATAGAATAATAGATAGATAGATAGATAGATAGATAGATAGATAGATAGATAGATAGATAGACAGATTTACTATATGCTGTGAGAATTAATATTAGTAATTAAGTTTAGAATTAAAATACCTTAATTTGCCTCAGCCATTATCCCAAGGTAGGTATATTATATGACAAATTGCTGTCATTGAAACTATGGAACCATGTCAATTTATTGTTGTTTAATAAATTCTGACATTGTAGAAAGATACAAATATGTTCATCTATGCTTCTAACATAGAACATTCACAAGAAAAATCAACATAAAATCAGTATTTTTTACATACACTAATAATAACCTTACTCAGAAATAAATTAGGGAAAACACCCATTTCACAAAGCCTCAAAAATATTTAGGAATGAACCTAACCAAGGAGGTAAAAGACATTTATAAATAACACTGTAAAACTTTGACAAAGAAATTGAATAGACACTGCACAGTGGAAATACATTCCACGCTGTTGGATTTGCAGAACTAATGCTGTGAGGTTGGCTCTATGGCCGAAGTAATCGACAGATTCAGTACAATCCCCACCAAATTCCAGTGACATTCTTTACAGAACTAGAAAAAATCCTGAAGTTTTTATAGATGCATCAAGACTTCATGACTAGAAGAAGCAATTCCAAGCAGAAAGAAGACAGAAATCATATCTCCTAATCTCAAGCTATACTGTAGAATATGAAAGAGACAGCAAGACACTGGAACAAGACAAACACACAAACCAACATACAGACTAGAGAAACATAATAAAGACCCAGTAACCAAAACACAGAGATATGCACTCCTATTTTTTTATATTTCATGATATCTTTATGACATTACAAAAATAATCTTACAAGTTAAAAGTAAACTATCTGAGTTAATACAAGAAACAGATAATAGAGAAGTCTAAAGAAGGAAAATGACTCAAAACATAGGTAAGGAGATGATAAAACTTTGTCACTGTATAAATAAAAAGGGTGGGAGGGAGAATGGGGTAAAAACTAATAAAGACTTTGGAAACAGGAACTCTCAGCATATCAAATACCATGGAATAAATTATAAAATGTTTCTGGGAATTATCTTCCAAGAATCTCCACAAGTTGATGTGTTGGGACCTTCACATCCTCAAGCCACAGCCTCAACACAGTTTAAATTACTTCACATAATGAAGCCAGATAGAAAGACTCCATATTGATTTTCATAAAGAAACAACAATCTGGGAAACGAAGATTAATATCAATGAATATAAATTATGGATACTTATGACAAAATTACAAGGGGAACACTAACAAACAAAAATTTGTAATTATATGTAGTAAAAAAGAGTTCCTTGAATTAAAAGAGTAATTTGAATTAAATTGAGGTGTAAAAAATGATGGCAACAGATACCAAAAGGGTATTTTCAAAAAGTATCATGCAACTGTGATTTAATGAGAAAAACTTCTCTGCCAACAATTTTCAAGAACTGGCTAACAATACTGTTATTAGATCAGAAATAAGATAAATGGCTCATTATCCCAATATCATTTTACTGTAAATTCAGCAGTTTAACACTGCACTAAGATATAACATAGGAAGCAAAGTGTGTAGTCAGAAAGAAGGGAACAAAATAAGCGTTACCTTTCCCAGTATCTGTCTACTTCCGAAACCTACTTAAAGGTCATAGAAATAGGTCATCGACAATAAATTCAACTGGCATGAGTTAATTAAAATGATTTTATGAAATCCAGTGTCAGGAATGTGCAACGTCTCTGGAAAACTATTCAAAGTATTTTTTAAAATGCTCTGGCACCTGGCAAACCACACATACATCCCATTACCATTATTTAGCTAAGAAAAAACAATGAACTTATGTGCTGATACAATGACTTGAACATAAATGTTTATGTCAGTAATATTCATAATAAACTAAAGGCAGAAGTAGCCTAACATCTACAGAAAGGGAACAAGTAAATAAAATGTGGTATGCACATATTTTGAAATATCATTCAGCCATGAAAAGGAGAATTTAATGAACTCCAAAAGGGCAACAGGAACTTCAGGGAGATGAAAGATTTACTGCCTGGATGTCCCACTTATGATGGTAGTTTTATGAGTCAACATACCTGCCCATACTCATCTGTTTCAGAAGAATGTGGGTAACAGTGTAAATTACACATGAAGGAAATTATAATTTAAAAGATGCAAGACAGGGCTAGAGAAATGACTTAGCATTTAAGCCTGCATGCTGCTCTTTCAGGGGCTCTGAGTTTGAATCCCAGCACGCATGCAAGATGGCTCAAAACTACCAGTGACTACATCTATAGAGGAGCTAACACCTTTTTCTGGCCTCACAGATACCCACACACATGTGGCATACACACACACACACACACACACACACACACACACGGGGGGGGGGGGAGCCAGGGAGTAAATATAAATCTTTATATTTACTATACTAGAGCCTTCTAAACAAGGAAATCCAGAGATGGAGAAGCAATTACTTTGCAGCATAGCCCTAAATTTAGCTGTCTTATCCTTCATTCCCTG
The DNA here is from genome assembly GCA_902168325.1 of Peromyscus nudipes. Taxonomy (NCBI): domain Eukaryota; kingdom Metazoa; phylum Chordata; class Mammalia; order Rodentia; family Cricetidae; genus Peromyscus; species Peromyscus nudipes. The sequence continues at coordinate 41,215 of CABHPH010151757.1, forward strand.
GATTGTAAAGTTTTATAAGTCATTGCTTGTTTAGATACTCCGTTCCACTGTGGTAATTTACTAACAAAGTGAGAAGACACATTTGCACAATGGTGGTATAACAGACTCTACTAGTTTACCCTCCAAGTCTCACAAACAGAAGGAGGAGCGAGACTACGCAAGAGAGAAATGGCCTTTGCTGAGATGGCATTTCTCCATTAAGAAACCTCTCCTCCTTGACTTTCTCAGATGGGGATTCTAGAAAACCAGTTGTTGCAGCTGATTAAAATTTTCAGGGTCATCTTCAGTGGATGCTCATATTTTGTCTTTTCAAGTCCCTTTTTCTCACACATGGCATACAGTCTAGATGATGAGGCAACGTCACTAGACTTTAAAATAGTAGTAGTTAACATTTGAATGAAGGGATGATGTTTGACTTTCCTTGGAGGAAATGCAGGGTTCAAATAGAAAAACCAATGGGAAGTCAATCCCTGGCAGGTGGCAATCTCTGGTGATGAGAATGACAAAGAAACTTCTTGAACAAACACAAATGAAATAATTTGACTGCAGTGCAAGGCTTTGTTAGAACTCTGATGAAAAATGTGGCAGGAACCACAGGTGAGAACCAACAGAGCTCTAAATGGCAGGGTGACTCACTTAAACTTTGTCCTTCAGAAGACAGTCTGTGTCTATCTGTAATTGTGGAAATGAATTTGTAAAATTGATGTTCGAGAAAATGAGTGTGGTGTCTATAAGACAGAAATAGAAAAAAAAGAGTAAGTTTCATATCTAATAAAATTCAGTGTATCATATGATACACACACACACACACACACACACACACACACACACACACACACACGCTTTTTTGTTTCTTTGTTTTTATTTTATTGAAAATAGACTTTTTTTCTCTCACATAATGTATCCTGATTACCCTTGCTCTACTCCTCCCAGTCCCACCCCACCTATTCTCTCATTCAGATCTACTCTTTTTCTGTCTCTCCTTAAAAAAAAAAAAGAAAAAAAAACAGGCTTCTAAGGGATAATAATATAATATAATATAATATAATATAATATAATATAATATAATATATAATGACAAAACAAAAACTAATACATCAGAATTAGACAAAGCAAACAAATAGAAGGAAAAGAGCCCAAGACATGGCCCAAGAAACAGAGACCCACTCATTCACACACTCAGGAATCCTATAAAAACACTAACCTTCAGCTGGGCGGTGGTGGTGCACACCTTTAACCCCAGCACTCGTGAGACAGAGCCAGGCAGATCTCTGTGAGTTTGAGGCCAGCCTGGTCTACAAAGCGAGATCCAGGATAGGCACCAAAGCTACACAGAGAAAACCTGTCTTGAAAAAAAAAAAAAAACAAAGCAAACATTAAGCTTCAAGCCATTATATATACCCAAAGGACCTGGAGGGTGAAAAGAGAGAAATAAATAAACAAAATAAAATAATAATAATAATAATAATAATAATAATAATAAATAAGACAAAAGTTTTCAAATCTTACCCTGGGAGTATCCTTATTCAATGAGATACCAGTTTGCTTGTGTGAAGGGGATATCAATCATGCATCAACATGGGTAGCACACTGCCCACTGGCTACTGTGAAATGTGGGGGATTCTATAACAGGACATCTTTTTGTTTTCTTTTTTTAACTCTTTGGTAAAGAAGATTAAATATATTTGTCTACATGTGAATTAAGGACCAGTATACCACTGCTCTAGATTTTTGTGTTGTTTCTTACAAATTGATTTAAATTTTTGACAACTTCATGTGGTATACAGTGAACTGTGATTACATTTCCCCTCCTTTCACCTCTATCATGAAAGAGATACATTTTAAATAGCAATATAGAACACCAGGGTGTTGTAGACTATTACTTTCAGGTGTGTTACTTTTGTTTATGTTGCATTTGTTTAAGTCTGTGACGCTCTGTTACTATGCCTATCTAAAACACCTGATAGTCTAACAAAGACCTGAATGGCCAATAGCAAGGCAGGAGAGAGAAATAGGCATGGCTGGCAGGCAGAGAGACTATATAGAAGGAGAAATCTGGGAGGAGAAAAGATCAAAGAAGAAAAAGAGATGGAGGAGTGAAATGAGGAAGTAGCAAGAGAAGGAAGAGGACTCTAGGGGCCAGCCACCCGCCAGGCACGGAGTATGAGTAAGATTTACAGAAGTAAGAGAATGGGAAAAGCCCAGAGGCATAAGGTAGATGGGATAATTTAAAGTTAAGGAAAGCTGTCTAGAAACTAAGCCATGCTGAGGCCGGGCATTTATAAGTAAGAATAAGCCTCTGTGTGTGATTTATTTGGGAGCCGGGTGACGGGCTCCCCAAAAGAGACAAAAATCGCAACAACACCAGAGTGAGACAAGCATCACACTGGACATCACCCTCACGTTCTCTTCAGTCAACCGTCCTCACTTCTGTCATGTTTTCTGAGTCATTCTTAAATTCTCAAAAACTTCAGAAATTTAGGTCTAAAAACTCCTTAAGGACTTGCAGGTTTGTCATTTCATTTATGTTCTCAGAACTCTGGCCTCATTTGGCCATTGTTGACAGGTGGTTCTAAAAATAGCCAGAGGCTCCAGAGAAAGATGACTGGGATTCTAGGTTGATGTTTTGATGTATCAGAATTGAGTCATGGGTTCTGTTTGATCTGCTTCATAAGTGGGAGCTTTGATGTGGTACTGTTACCTCATTTCAAAAGGCATGCAAGAAAGGAAACACTGAAAGTCAGAATTTAATTCCCATGTGTTTTACTTAATGGGTTACCTAGGTAACTCTATCAGCAGTCAATGGTCCTTAAAAACCCACATTTTCATCTGGGAGGAGAAATAGATTATAGACATTTGGAGAGTTCATAAAGGATGCCGTAATACCTCCTGCTAAAAGAGTCTATAATGATTGCTTGATTTGAAGATTAACATAGTTTTCTTTTGTGAATGAATACTTCATGCATTTATTGAGCACCTGGGACTATTTCAATGCTTAAGACAATATACTAGTGGCTAAAATGGGCGGTCCATAACATACTTTCATTACTCATACCTTTCATAATCTATAATTCTGTGTGTTATATATCCTATGTATGTTAAGTGTATGTTAAGTGTACATATGTAGACTCTGACCAGGGAAGCAGGTAGGCATCTTCACCTCTCCCTCCTCTCCTTCAAATCCTACTCCCCATTCTCAACCCCAGCTCTATAGCAAACCACCTGCTAAGGACTCCCCTCCCTCTATGGCCCCATCTCCAGGGTATCACATAGATCTTCACCTCCAAACTTCCTTCCCCTGACTCATCACTTTATTCCAGTGCCCAACTCCAACAAAATTCCCTGGGAGCCTTCAGGCCACTCTGGCAAGGTAAGCACATAAGCTAACGGCAGATCTTCACCTCTCCCTCCTTTTCAATAAATTTAATTCCCATATTCACCTCTTCCTCTCTGCCTCAATCTCCAGCAGATAACACAGATCTTCTCCTCCAGTCTTCCTCCAAACTCATCCTGTTAGCTTGTCCCTCAACTATAGCAGGCATTCTGTGGGTACTTGCAAGTCAAGCTTACCAGAGAAGCAGGTAGGAAAGCAAAAGAGGCAGGCAAGCTTTAGATCTTCACTCTCCCTCTCTTCCAAATCCAGTGTCCCAATTTCCTGCCTACATCTGGAGCAGACTACCTGTTGTGGCCTTTTTCACTTTCTTTCCCCATTCCCAGAGAACTAAGAATATTTCCTTGGAACAACCTGTTTTACCCCATGTGGACTCCCTCAGCATTCCCTTCCCCACCTATCACCATTCTTAAGTATCAGCACCCAATGCCTAGGAACACATTTTATCCAGATTCTCCAGTCCACACACCTATTAGGATCCCAGGAGAATTCTCAACCAGGCAATTTGCAGTCACCATGTCTTCCTAAGAAGCAGAGAGGAAAGCAGAAGCCATGGAATAGAACACCCAATCAACAAAGACAAAGCCAGAATTATAACCATCCCAAACCCAGATGCCTAGATGTCAGCTGAAAACACAATCAATTCCAACCAGAATAGTATGTGTCTACTAGACCCCAGCAACTCTACCACAGAAGATCCTGAGAATTGTAACATAGCCGAAGCACAAGACAAGACCTTAAATGACCTTTATGAATATGATAGTGGTCCTTGAAAAGGAAATGAACAAATCCTTTTTTTAAAAAAAAATCTATAAATACACAAACAGTGGAAGGAAATGAATGAAACAGTTCAAGCCCTGAAAGTGGGGAAAAAAAGATTAATAAATAAAACACACACTGAGGGAAATATGGAAATGGAAAAATTTAGGAACTTGAACAGGAACCTCATAGGCAAGCTTCACCTACAGAATAGAAGAGACAGAAGAGAGAATTTCATTCACTGAAGACACAATAGAAGAAATGAATACCTCGCTCAAATAAAACGTTGAATCTAAAAATCTCCTGGCACAAAATAGCCAGGAAATCTGGGACACTATGAAAAGATGAATAATAGGAATAGAGGAAGGAGAAGAAACACAGGTCAGAGGCATGAAAAATATTTTCAACAAAAATCATAGAAGAAAATTTTCCCAATGAAATGCAAGGAACATAGAGAAAACCAAATAGACCTGGCCAGAAAGGAATTTCCCCTTAGTATATAATAATCAAAACACTGAGTGTACAATACGAAGAAAAATTATTAAAAGCTGCAAGGGAAAAAGACCAAGTAACATGTAAAGGCAGACCTATTAGAATTACACCTGATTCTCAATGGAGACCCTAGCAGACAAAAAGGCCTGGACAGATATGCTCCAGACTGTAAGAGACCATAAATGCCACTCCAGATTATTATTATACCCAGCAAAACTTTCAATCTCTATGTAGGGAGAAAATAAGACATTCTATGACTAAACCAAATTTAAGCAATATTCGTATACAAATCCAATTCCATAGAAAGCACTAGAAGCAAAACTCCAACCTAAAGAAGTTAACCATACCCAAGCAAACACAAGGAACCCCAGACCAACAAATCAAAAGAGGGTAAACACACACATACAAATACACACACACACACACACACACACACACACACACACACACACACACTAGAACAAAATAGTGAGAATCAACAAATACTGCTCACTGATATCTCTCAACATCAATGTCCCAAATAAAAAGACACAGACCAACAGAATGGATGCAAAAACAGAATCCATCCTTCTGTTGCATCTGAGAAACACATCTTTACATCAATGGTAGACATCATCTCAGGGTAAAAGGATGGACAAAGATATTCTAAGGAAATGGAGCAAAGAAGAAAGCTGGTATAGTCATTTTAACATCTGACAAAACAGACTTTAAAACAAAGCTAATTAGAAGAGATAAGAAAGGACACTACTTACTCATCAAGGGAAAAATCCACCAAGATTACTTTTCAGTTCTTAACATCTATGCCACAAACACATGGACACCCAAGTTTATAAAATAAACAGTTTAACTTCAACAGCTTAAATCACATATTGACCCTCACATACTGATAATGGGAGATGTCAATACCCAATTTGTGCCAATAGGCAAGTCACACAGATAAAAACTAAACAAATAAATGCTGAAACTTACTGAAGTTATAAGCCAAATGAACCTAACAGACATTTATAGAACATTTCACTCAAACACAAAGAAATATACCTTCTTCTCTGCACCTCATGGAACTTTCTCCAAAATCAACCACATTCTCGAACACAAAGCAATTCTCAACAAATAGAAAAATGAAATAACACCCTATCTCCTATCTGACCACAATAGATCAAAGCTAGCTATCAACAACAACAAAGTTGACAAACTCATGGAAACTGAACAGCTCACTACTGAATAAAAAATGGGTCAAGAGAGAAATTAAGAAAAAAATAAGACTTTCTAGAATTCAATGAAAATGAATACACAACATACCCAAACTTATGAGACAATGAAGGCATTTCTAAGAGGCAACTTCTTAGCACTAAGTGCCTGTATAAACAAGAAAAATGGAGAGATATTACATATAGCTTAATAACTTGACTAAAACTCTAGAACAAAAGGAAGAAATCACACCCAGGAGGCGTAGATGGCAAGAAATAATCAAACTGAGGGTTGAAAGAAATAAATATAAATAAACAAATAAACAACAATACAAAGAATCAATGAAATAAAGAGTTAGGTCTTTGAGAAGATCAATAAGATTGACAAACCCTCATTCAAATTACCTAAAACACACAGAAGAAAAATCCAAATTAACAGCATTAGTGATGAAAAGAGGGACATTACGACAGACACTGAGGAAATCCAGAGAATCATAAAGAGATACTTCAAAAACCTGTGCTCCACCATATTGGAAAATCTAAAAGAAATGGATGATTTTTTAATACAATCACTTTCAAAAGTTAAATCAAGATCAGATAAGCAATTTAAGTAGAAAAATAGTCCCTAGAGAAATAGAAGCAGTCATTAAAAGTCTCCCAACCAAAAAGAGCCCAGGGTAAGATGATTTTAGCAAAGAACTCTTCCAAACGTTTGAAAATGAGTTACTGCTAATATTCCTCAAATTTTTCCACAAAATAGAAACAGAAGAAACATTGTCCAACTTGTTTTACAAGGCCACAGTTATCTTGATACCCAAACCAGTTAAAGACTCATCAAAGAACTAAAATCACAGGCCAATTTCCCTTATGAACATGGTTGCAAAAATTTTCAATAAAGTACTTTCAAACCAATCCAAGAACACATCCAAAAGATCATCCACTATGATAAGTAAGCTTCACTCCAGGGATGTAGAGATAGTTCAACAACTATAAATTAATAAATATATAGACAAAACAACAAGAAAAAACATGATCATCTCATTAGATTCAGAAAAGGTCTTTGGCAAGATTCAATACACCTTCATGATAAAAGTCCTGGAATTATTAGGAATATAAGGGACATACTTAAACATAATAAAGGCAATTTACAGCAAGCCCATAGCCAACATCAAATTACATGGAGAGAAAATCAAAACAATTCCACTAAAAGCAAGAACAAGGCAAAGTTGTCCACTCTTTCCATACATATTCATTATAGGGCTTGAAGTCTTAGCAAGAGCAATAAGACAACTGAAGGAGATCAAGGATAGAAATTGGAAAAGAAGAAGTCAAAACATCTTTATTTGCACATGTTATGATAGAAAACCTAAGTGTGTACCAAGAAATTCCCACAGTTGATAAAGAGTTTCAACAAATCAGCTGGCCACAAAATTAACTCACAAAAATCAATATCTCTCCCATATAAATGGCAAATGGGCTGAAAAAGAAATTAATGAAACACCATTCACAATAACCTCAAATAAAAAAAATATCTTGGGGTAACTCTAACAAAGCATGTAAATGACTTGCACATGAAAAACTTTAAGAATTTGAGGAAAGAAATTGAAGATGTCAGATAATGAAATGATCTTCCATACTCATGGATTAGTAGAATTAATATAGTAAAAATGGCCATCCTGCTGGGCGGTGGTGGCACACGCCTTTAATCCCAGCACTGGGGAGGCAAAGGCAGGCAGATCTCTGTGAGTTCGAGGCCAGCTTGGGCTACCAAGTGAG